>JASDQU010307922.1:127483-148294 GCA_032191745.1 Picea mariana
ATATACCTGCAAAATCAACAAGATTTGCTTGCTAGGATGGCTACATACAACCAAAATAATTTAATGAAACCCTTGCCCTTTTGGGGAAAGAACTTTCCAAAATAAAGGATATATATTTGATTAAAAAAGGAAAAGCGTCAATCCCCCTAGGGGGGCGTAACTTTTGAGTGTGGAGGTGGTAAAAGGGGTTAAACAGAGTTGAAAAAGGTTGGGAGGCTAAGGTTATGCTTAGGGGGTCTCTCTAACCATAATTTCAACATTTCACATCATCTAACTCAATATTACATTTTTTACATCTTGCCATGTTTGGACTATATCAAGTAAAATTGTTGTTTTAGACTGACTAACACTCCGGGTGGACTAACCCATGGCTAAAGTTGTCCGATCGAGCTGAAACTTGGTCCATGGATGTAGGGGGTGCTATTCCATTTCTTCTGAGCACAAATACCACTATCAAAAGTCCAAGGATCTATTTTTTACAATTATTGCTAAAAAACAATTAATTAATTAAATAATTAAACCTCCAAACTTAGGGAAATTTAATTAAAAATTAATTAATTAAAAAAAACTAACCTAGACTCGAAAGAATTCCGCGAAAATTTCTATGATGTCTTGCATGGTCATTTAAAATGAATTTCCTATATAGTTACCAAAACATAAGCCCACTAGAATGCCGTTCACCACTCTGGAGGACTTATTGCAAGTGTGAGGGAAAAACTCAAGGGAAATCAGTAAGGCTGAAAAGCCCAACTGATAACCTGAGGATAAAAAACCCTCGGTGAAAGGAACTTTCCCAGTGAACCGATCCCAAGGTAATTGACCTAGACATGACTCATGCAGACCTATTACATTACTAACCCACACATGGGTGCAGAAATTCCAATTACAAAAATAAGTGCTGGGGCCAAACATTGCCCTGTAGGACCAAAAGTCTTCGACAACATGGCATCTAATGATGCATCTCTTCATGGCACATGAGTTGACCACCGATGCTAAATGGGCGGTCAACAGATTGCAACATTTTTTCCTACACTAAATAATACTAAGGAATGATGTTCCTAGTGTTGTGTATGAGTTGAAGAAAAAGGTATCCAAATGATCGGATGAGTTGTGGGGAAGAGTTTGGATGATGTATTGAAATTTGGTCCATACCTTCCAAATCACATGGTGAAATACATGACATGAACATATGGTAATCCAAAGCCAATGTAAGGATGCATTGTGGAGATGTGGCCATGATTATTGACACATTGGTTTTATTATTGGTAAAGTTTGATTTCTTTATGAAAATATTGGTATGTTGATAATGCATATACATGGAATGATGGATTCATTATAGATAATATGATTAATGGTTGAATTCCTTTTTTAATGTGAATAATGGATGGAAATGATTGAATTGATGATAATTTACAATTCTGAGATCATTTCATGAACTACTAAAAATGTCCATGAGTGCTAACAATATTGTTTGGCTACAAGAAAGTTGAGGAAATTATAGGTAGAGTGGTGTTGGATATGGAAATGATGTAATACCATAATGAAAACTAATATACACATCCGCAAGAGACAAACGTAATGAGCAAAAATATCATGCGTGGGAATATTCATTTTCCCGTATAAATAGATTTGAGAAATTGATAATTGAAAATTGTTATGATATGTTAACAATTTGTTTGGTTGCATGGAAAATAGAGAAAATTGTAAGGGAAATGGTCTTGGATATGGAAGGGATATAATCCCATAAGGAAGATTTATATATTTCTCTACAATATCCAAACAATTATGAGTAGAAAAAAAAAACTCATGTTGGGGAAATTATGTTTTCCCGTGTAAAACATATTTAAAATTTTATAATGAAAATGGGATGATTACCATAGGTTATATATTGCTAGTGGAAGTCTAGCAACAAGTTGGCATTCGTCTAGGTGATAACACCTTGGTAAATGATGGATCACCCGAGGAGATATATAATAGTCAAAGGGATGCTTGATCCTAGAGGCTGAGTACAACAAGAAGAACCAAGCTGTCAAGATTGAAAAAGAACCAGGTTTTTAGGAATGAAGAGTAAATCTAGTGTGAGTTGCACTATCAAAAAACTAGGTTGTTAGGCCTGGAGAGTGAACTCCTGTGTGAGTTGCACTACAATAGCAAGGTTGCTTCCAATTTTCCTAGCAGTAAGTCCCTTGAGTTCCTAGTAGTGAGATTCCTAATTACTTGTGCCAAAGGGACCCTGATAAATGAATGGTGCAACTAGATGGACTGGGGACACTGAAGGGGGCACATTCGTTGAGTCAAACCTGATAAATAAATGGTACATTCCTTGGGTTAGCCCTGATAAATGAATGACACATTCCTTGGGTTGGGAAGGTCAAGAGAAAGAGAGCTAGTGGAAATCGATATAGCTGTAGAAGAATGCCAATGGTATTATGTATATGTTTTGGGCTAGAGTGCCTATATATTTATGGTTTTGGGGACATAGTGCCTATTTATTTATATTTATGTTGGAATGCCTATATGATATTAGGATGGAGAGCCTATATGTTGATTAAAGGATAAATATCCTAGTGTAACATCCCCATTATAACCCCCAATTTAAGTAATGCTTATGTGGATATAATATGTGGCTACGACCAAACGATGTAATATGTGAATGGTATTTCAATGTTTTAACAATAAAATGTGATGCCAGCTGCTAAGGAGACCTGGAAAAGAGATGGGGGTTGAATTAATCCACAAGGGAGGGAAGTGTCTAGGATAATGGTCGAGAGGGGTCAAAGGGGGATTTACCCATGTATATCAATTCAACCCATTTTCCTGAACTTGCTAATTGTATATGAACCTTTTGATTTCTGATTGAGTTTTCCCAAATCCAATCATTGATTACATGTAAGAGGGTGGATGTGAGTGGTCACATCCATCTTATTGAGTGTTCCCAAATCCAATCATTTAATATATGTAATAGGGTAGGTACGAGTGGTCACATTCTTCTGACTGATTGTTCCCAAAGCCAATCATTGAATGCATGTAAGAGGGTGGGTGTGAGTGGTAACATCCCAAAGTTATTGGGAACATAGGGGTTGAGTACAATTATCTTGAGGAAGAGTGTGATTCAAGAAAGGACAACCACAAGAGAGGAAATTCATATAGGTTGGGATAACAATTTTTAGTCAGTCAATTTTGTGCATGGGAGAAAAAAGAGAGAGCATGAAAGAGAGGGAGGAGCTGGTGTATCCATGGCGGGCTAATTATGGAGTGTAACTGGAGAGAATTGCAGCTGGAAAACTAAAGAGCTAGGTAATTAGGAGTGAAGAGTGAAATCCTATGTGAATTTCACTAAAAAAGTGTTGTTGTTGGTTTGTTGATAATTTTCCTAGTAGCAATTTCCCTTGAGTTTCCAACTGAGAGATTCCTAGTTACCAGTTCCAAAGAGTCTCTGATAAATGAATGACACATTCCTTTGGTTATCCCTGATAAATACATGGTACATTCGTTAGTTTAATCCTGATAAACAAATGGTACATCCCTTGGGTTACCCTGATAACTCACAATTTTATCTATTGTGAAATAGCAACGTTAAAAAGGAGAAGGATGGAAACTCTCATCACAAAAATCCTTCTCTAGGTAAATCATTTCCTTACTCTCGTCAAAATTAGGGCACAACGGTGGTTGAGAATATTCTTCATAGAATAAATACAAGTGTTGATCTAGATGGATGTCGGTGGCCTCCCACCTATTCCAACTCGCTCATTTTGGTAGTTTTCCAGTTTGGTGGGTTTTCCCTAGTTTTCGGGTCCCTAACTTGCGGGGCCATTTTGAGGCCCTAAACAACGTTTATTTAGCGATCGCCACAATCAAAATGAAATTTGATAGATAGAAACAAAATGTTTATTCCTCGGATAGACCTTTCCAATGGGATATCGTGCACCTAAAACAAAGATCGTATACAAAAGTTACGACCCTAGGAAGTTGATGTACTAACTTACCCATACGGGGCCCACATGACTTTTGGTGCTTCATTTCCTAGGGTTAGTTTTTTTTGGATTTCTATGGTTTTTGACATTCCTTTTTATTGTAAAAAGGCCTTCAGATCCTCATTGTAATCATGTTCTTGCAAATGAGCATAGCCATCACATATCTTCTCAGAGATAAGCCACCACCATTCTAGCAGGCTTGTTTCCACTGCATTTTACAATTTCAACTTATTTCCTTATTGAATATAAACCAATTTAATGTATATTTGTTATTTTGTGTTAAGAATCTTTTGATAATAATATGTATTCATTTCGTTTTGTAAATATATTATGGATCAAGTGCTCAAAAGAAAACCCTCTAGGATATGACCATAAATCATCATGAGAGTGCTGCAATAAGTCATGCCTAGATGGTTGGAATAAATGTGTAATCATGTCATCTTCATGTTGCCAAACATTTGAGTCAGTAGCAATCACATATGGTTGTTCTGAAGGAAATGGTTCTATATTCTTCATTTGAAAATGATGTTCAACGTAATAAATGGGATCTCCATTGAGACTAGAACGAATTACATCCCATTTACATCTCCCAACATGAATAAAATGATCAATATTCTCAATCACATCATTACCTTTATTATAACATGAAGGGTCTAATGCATCCAAGGGTTCCTCTAGCTCCTATTCACTTTCTAAATCATGAAATAAAGAAATGTCAAAAACTTGGAAAGGAGTATAACTCACCACATTCTCTTCTTCATGTGGAGGAGGAATCAAAGCTTTGATGGCTTCATCAAATAGAGGAGAAAATACTAGCACTTCATATTCATGAAGATCCTCTTCGTGGATTTGGTATTGAACATGATGTGTTTCATCAAAGTTGTATTCTTCATCATATTCACAAGGAAACTCATGTTCTACTTTGTATTCTTGGTGTTTTTTTCTCATGATTCACCTCTTTAGGCTCTCATTCTTTAATTAAATCTCCATTATCTTCAATGGAATCATGAGGTGATTCTTTCTCCTCTTCAATAGGTTGGTAACCCTCTTCATAAAATTATTCATTAGGTTCTTTCCTTGGGGATGCATGATCTTCGAGATTCTTATCCAAGGCATGCTCAAGATATGGAAGTTCTTTGTCTTTTGCTTGATTGTTTGGAAGGAGAGCTTCATCAATATCTGTATCTTCTTCCCACTCTTCCCCATCTATATTAAAATCCAATATCTTTGATAAAACCCAAGGTTTAATCATCCCACTCTTCCCCGTATGTATTCAAATCCACTATCTTGGATAAAACCGAAGGTCAGTCATATTTCTCTCATATGTTGGCACATGTTGTCTTTACCCGAAAATATTTTCTAGCAAGTCTTTTATCTACTGAATCTTCGAGACATTTCTTGTTGTTGGCACACACTGGGCAGACCCAGGGTTAATCATTAATTCACCAACAAATCCCAAGATAATGTCCCTTTCAGCATCACCCACAAGAAGGTGAAGTCTCACCCAAGGTACCTATGGGGACAACAAGAACTAGGTTTTTGTAGTCATGGGGGAATATGAGACATTCATTCCTTACTATTTAATTAACATTCATTCACATGTTTTGTACATGAAACTATATCAGTACTATGATCCATGAAAGATTCATTTAATCATTCATCATATGCATGGAACCATTTAACATATATAATATATGCATATTAACCATTCATCATAGGTGCACATTAAACAGAATAAGAAAACACATCATAAAAACATATACATCATGTTGGCACAGGGGTAGACCCAGGGTTCAACGCTCAAGAGCACACCAACAAAACCCTAACTACTGGCCCTTTCGGCAACACCTGCAAAGCAAATGAAGTCTCACCCGAGGTAGAGCCAGGGGTGGTTGTAGGACTCAGATGTCTGCAACCTTAGCTGGGACACCGATCTATGATTATATCTTTTACAGGGCACTTAGCATAGATCATTCATCAATATTCAACCCTTATGGTACTTCGCAGATAACACAGATCATCGTAGTGAATACTTAGACTAAAGATGATTCAGTACTTAGCCACATAAATATAGATTAGATTTAGTAGATCAAGCACTAAGCATCTTATGTATCAGATCTAACATTCATTCATATATCATAAGCACAAAGCATAACTAGATCTATTTAATCACATCAAGCACTTAGCCACGAAGGAGATAAACACATTAGGTCGAAGCACATAGCACTATACACACAGTTACCATGGTTCACCCCCACCCCGGGGCTACGTCCACAAAGTCTTCTTCTTTATATTATCTCGGTCAAGCGGTTACAGCACAGAACTTCAGTGACCCTGACTTCGCACAAGACATAATATCTACGCAACTCACTATATCCTTCTTCCTTGCACCTCATCATAAAACTACAACAACTTGCACTTAGCTTTTCAATCTCCTTACAATCATGCACATAGCACTTGCAATATACATCCAATCACACAGATCCAACTACTAGCACTAATCCTATAGCTATACATCACATAGATGTACTACTACTCCTTACATTACCTAAGTATCTATTTATAGAGTACAAAATGGGCCTAATCATGGGTAAACCCACGGGCCGACATCAACCCAAAACCCTAAAAGGGACCAAAAATAGGTCTTGCTTCCCTAATTTTCGCTTTGCATTGCGCTCCATCTTTGGCAAGTCTGTCGTAGTCCCAAAAATGGTCAAGTATGACCAAGTATTCTTCAAAACTTGGTCAAGGGCCAACAGGCCCCCAACACTCACTTGTGACTCATCCTGAGTCACTCAGGTCTGATCAATTCCACCTCGAATGCCTCGATCTTGGCTTGAGATGCTTCGACCTGCTGCAATGCGACAACCTCTTGCTCAGTAAATTCCTGGATCACTGTGTCATTGAGTGGTCCTTCCAGGCACTGTTCTTCAGTGATGACAACCTGTTCAAGTTCAGCTCCCTAGATTTCAAGTTCAATGAACAGTTGGCATGCCTTTACTTGTATTGGCTAGAGTCGTTGGGAGACTTCCATCACTTTATTTTGCAGCGTATGTACTTGTTGTTGGGCTGTGCATTGTTCTACGAACCTCTTCATTCTTTCGACTGGGGTCAGAGTCTTTATCTACACCTATAGCGTGTCTGCATGCTTCTTTTCTTCTTAGAGTTGTGCCTCCAATGTCTGCAATTCTATATTCTTTGCGAGGGTTTCATAAGTCTGGGCACTTCTAGCACTTAGCTGCTTGCATTCTAGGGAAAAGGTTTTTAATCGACCAACTATGCTTCGAGCAGTGGCCTCTCTTAGATCTCTTATTTATTGGGGGGTCTCGGGCATGGTGCGAAGCTCGAGATTTGTGATACGCTGTTGGAGTTGCTGGATTACTTCTTCGAGTTCGGTCACCTGCTATGGGAGACGGTCTTCCATCTTCACTTCTATGACCATCATAGAATGCAGTGCCTTGTGAACCCTTTCCTGTACTTCCAGTTGCTCTGCTAGCAACTGTGCCTTTTCCTCATCCCACTACGTTTTCAGGGCAATCTTTTCCCATTCTGCCTCATTCTGTTGTTCTAGAAGTTCTTTCTGTGCTTGCATCAAGGCTTGGGTGGCTTGTGCTTTGTCTTCTTGAGCTCGTTGAAGGTGAGCTTTGACTTGATCAACAATTTGGTGTAATTGAGTGGGCTCATCACCTATTCCTGATGTTTCTCTTATCAAGGGTGTTGTAGAAACTGCTTGGTTGGACTAGAGTGCCTACTACACTTCTTTGAGTTCGCCCTTGATTTGATTCAATAGCTCCTCCTGCTTTTCTTCATGCTTTTCTGTGAGCTCTAGTGAAACATCATTCAACGCGACAATTAAGAAGTCGAATTCATCTGAGGTAAGGGTAGTTTTAAGAATTGTCTAGGTGGCCTTAGCTTTCTTTCGAGAGAATGGTTTTGGTGGTATCATTTTTCTTTTCATGGAGGGATCCTCCTCCTCTCTAGGTGGAGTAACCTCGCCTTTGTTTTTCTCAACTTCTGTACCGCCTAGCTCATCACCATCACCTCCCTACGTAGGTGAGATTGAAGTAGTCTTTGTGGATGTGCTAGGGACATCTTCAACTTCGTCATCCTTCTTAGTCTTGCTTGGCCTAGGTGTATCCAACATAGCTTCAGGGATTTCCTCATCGGACATGTCTACGGGTTCCGCTGCAACAAGGAGGTCCACCGACCATTCCTTGGTAATCTCCTCCAAGTCATCTTTTGTCAGCTTGTAGTAGGATTGGAGTTGTTGTTTATGCTCATCACTGTGCGCTGTAATATAGGTGAAGTGGTGGTCCGTGCTAAATTTCATCAAAGGTCTAAACCTATGAAGTACTTTTGGGGTGATCCGCAGTGTAGATCGAATTTCATTCTTCAGTTGGTTGAAGTAGGTGTGGAAGACAACATTGGACTGCCACTGCTTGTTCATGTCCCTGGAGTACCACAGCGTACAGAACTTTGCGGCTAGTGGTTCGAAAGGTTTGATCTTCAGAAAAGTGGCTCCCCCTGGCAGTTCCCAAGTGATGAAAGTGATGAGCATGAGAAACCAACTAAAGTGGAACTCATACCCTTGGTCTTGGGCTCCTCTGCAAGCCAGCTCTAACTGGTTTACAAGATACTGTGCCTAATTCATCTGTAGTCCCTTGGCGTACTTCCCTGCGAGGTCAACTATGAAGCTAGTCACCTGTGTTGGTCTGTTCTTACAAACTAGCTTGCCCGTGATCTGCTGACAGGCAAGGCACACTGCGCCACTCTGGATAGAGGCTACCTTGTAGCCTCGCGTACCCTTCTCTACATCGCCATAAGTTTCCTTTATCTGCTGTGCTAGTGCTTGGTCTGAGGTCTTGCCTGTTAGAAAAATAGGACCATGGAGCAATAAAATAAAACAAATGCGGAAACAAAACACAGAAGATACACAATACAAGAAAGACACAGATTTACGTGGTTCACCCAGTGTGGGCTACGTCCACCAGAGAAATTGCCAGGTCCTTTCTTTATTATTATCTAACAAAATGAAGGGATACAACCTACAACAAAACCCGCTGTAACTTCCTCTTCTTTTTCTCACAGTCTCCTCTCTCAGAATACAATGCTCGCCAACATACATAGCCGCAATACATTTTCCTCATAAAAGAGGGTTTCCTTCTAGGGCAAAAAACCCTAACATAATCTCTATCATTAGATCTGCAACCTTATAATGAACGGTCCAGATTTACAATGAAATTACAATATACTTTTACAAGGAAATTTTTTCTTTGGGGGCTTCTCCCCCGAACCCCCACTGGGGGCCCGCTTGCCCCCAGACCCCACAAAGGGGGTACCCCCCTTCTACACTCCCCCGCATGGAAGAGTGTACATACTTCTGGGGTGTAAATAATTCATGGGGTATAAACACGGCTGAAAGTAAAAGACCTCTAAATCAGAAAGATAATCAGGCTCCACAACCAACATTGCCTGGGTAAAAGTCATGTGGGTCAGGGCCTTTCATGCTAAGTCCTATGATCCGATTGATCAGAGTCAGATCCACAGTGATGCGGTGGTCCAACCATAAGTATTTGTTGTGGTAGCAAGACAATAACAACTTGATGCATGCGTTGACTTCCTGGTGTTTTCCAAATTGAGGGATCTTCATTACATTGAGCAGTGTGGACTGCATAAGGTTCTGGGTCCAAGACTGTGGGACAATCTTAGGATTTTTGCCTTTGGTCTTGGTTAAGTATTTATGCGGAGCTAACATATTGTAGGTTTTGCTATCTCTAAGGTTAAAATCATTAAATTTCAATGCTACGAGCTTATCTTGGTCAGCATGTACCGCACGCACCCCTTTCAGAAGATACACGGTGATCAAGGTGTACTCAAAGTCTCTAGGTACACTGTCATGGTTAATCTTGCAGCTCAAAGGTGGTATGTAAACTGGCAGAATGCGTGAGATCAACTTGGCATTTTCATTATCCTCTCTGTGCTTTGTTCTTCTCTTGGTCGTGGTTCTAGAAGGTCCTGCTCCGTGAGCAGTGGAGGGAGAAGCTTGGACTCCTCCTGTCGATGACGCTTGTACACCTATAGACATCCTTCTCTCTGACATGATTCTCTCAGTCATTAGGTCAATCAAAACTTCTTCAACTGCTTTCTCAACAACGTTGAGCTCGTCTGACATACAAGCTTGGGTCCACTAGCTCAGGTGTGAAAATGAATTCAAAGGCTATGATGAAAGTATGGGAACAAGGCAAGGATCATAGGGTGAATTAATCTCAAGTTTCGGGCTCAAATTCTCACTTAGAAAAAAGTATTCTCGGTGCGTGGCATGACGAACTAAGTAGGGAAACTTAGTAACAGTCTGCTTGCAATGGATATGGTGCCTTCATTAACTCCGTTCTATCCGTTCTAGTGCTGTCCAACGGTCTAGTGGGAACCTATAATTTCTTTTCGACCCGTTTAGGGCTTAAGTCCAACGGGTATATTGATCCAACGACTATATTGTTGTGCCATGGCGAAGTGCCAGATGTCGTTGTTTTGATATCTTAGCGAAGCTCAATTCTTGTGATTTTTCCTTTTGCAAAGTTTCCTCTGGAGTCTTCTGTAACTTTCTGATTTTGGCCCTCTTCTTACTTAGCTTCCTAGCCTTTTTCCCAGTGAGCTTAGTCTCGATCATCCTTTGTCCATTCTGAGTCTTATCTTCTCTCGATATAGTTACTTCGTGTTGCTTAGGTTCTTTCTTCAGATCCAAGGGTAATACTCTTTCATCATATGGATTAGGTATTTCGGTCTTTTTTGGTTCCTCTAACGCTCATATAGCTTCGACATCTAGGTCCCTGGTGTTTAACAACTGAGATCTATTCTCTTGTTCTTCCATCAAGTAGGCGATCCTTCTAGTCATAAATTCCATGAGTTCTTGCTTCTTCTGTTCTAGGGATTCCTTTTCTTTTTTCCTCTGGATCTGGTATTTTTCAATCCAGATCTTTCCTAACAAAGATGGAAATGGGGCACAGTCCTCAATAAATCTAATGACTTTGAAATCTTCCTTTGTCAAAGTTCCATGGGTACTCATAGCTATCTGGGTAATTCTTCCACATAGGGTTACCATTTTGCCTTTAAATAATCTGATGGTTCCTAGTGAAGGGACTAGAGCAGGCCTTCCTAGGGTTTCCTAAGTGCTTTCTGTCATAATGTTCATCGGTGTTCCCTCATCCAGAGCACAATCAATGTCGAAGTCTCCTATTCTTACTTTGATTTTCTCCTTTTATTTGAAGATCTCTAACAAACTGACATCCTTATGATCATCTAGGGTTTCTTTTATTTTCAGTAACATGATCTCTAGTTCTTTCTGGGGTTATTTCATAATTTTAGACTCTTGATCTTCTTCAGAGTTTGCTTGTTCCATATTCAGTTTTTCAAGTCTAGCAATCATTCTAGGGAAATCCAATAGTTCATGGTCCATATCTTTACAACAGAGGCAGCTAGGGTTTCTCCCAGTGCATTCCTTAGCAAGATGTCCTGGTCTTCTACAATTGTAACAAAGAGTTAATCCTCTCTTTCTCATCCATGATCCCCAACTCTTCTTGTATTGCACGCTAGGATCATGATGGCTAGCTTGCAAAAAATTCTTTCTAGGATCTTGCATCCATTGGTTAGTCCAAAAATTATTTCTATGCATAGGTATAACATATCTTTCACTATTCCTATCAAACCTATTCATATCAAACTTTATTTTATCTAACAATGCTCTAGTTTTCAGGCTAGGAAAAAATCTATCAAGCATACCTAAACTCATGCTTCAGAAACAAAAAAATTCCACTTATCTTACCTATAGAGCACAAAGCTTTCATATCTAAAACTTGAACTATTCTTAGCTTTACTAGAGGCTAGAGCTTACAGATCTTACCTCTTTTATGTGAAAATTTCTACTTTTACCTTTCTTAGAGCATAAAGTGTTTATATATCACTTCTTTTCTTCAGTATCAACCTTTTCTTTGCAGATCTGACCTCTTTCCTTCAAATCCGACCTTTCTTTCTTAGCACAAAGCTTCATATGTCAAGTAGAATACTACGCACTAGGGAAATAGATCTACGCACGGAGCTTATTTCGCACAAATATTTTTCTTCTTTAGTTCCTAGCAATCACAGTTCCAGGTCCCAACAACAGAACCATTTGTTGGCACAGGGGCAGACCCAGGGTTCACTCCAAGAGCGCACCAACAAGCCCTAGCTACTGGCCCTTTCAGAAACACCTGCGAAGAAGATGCAGTCTCACCCGAAGCAACGATGAGGGGGTTGCAGGACAGAGATGTCTACAACCAGGGGAATATCAAGGGGATCTTGTATAACAACAATCACGGTATTCATATATCATTTACCAATGAAATCTACTCTGCACAGCTATAGATCTTGATCTAACACAGTAATGCAAATAACAGTATAATAATGGTAGAGATCAAAGTATTAATCACTCACACAACACAAGATGTACGTGGTTCACCCTCTCTCTAGGGCTATGTCCACATAATTGTGCTTATGATATATTAAGATAAAGCTTACAGTTCTAATCTGCACTCTTGGCCAGTAAATCCTCTCTCTCCTTCTATCCTTCTCTCTCCCCCCCTGTGCACCCAACTACAGGATCTAATCTTTGCAACCAGTTGAAGATATTACAATACCAGAAGGCTTCAACACTTCTCTCTCACAATACAATGACCTCTCACCACAACAATAGAGCTAAATTAATAAAAATATCATACCCCCCGCGACCGAGGTCCTCTTGACCTTTATTTATACATTATAATACCTCACTGACAGCCTTAGGACAAAACCTAGGTGTCAAAACCCTAATTACCAAAACCCTAGGTGTCTAAGACCCTAGTTCAACTTGATCCACTTTTTCTGGACTTCGCCATCCTATCTTTCCTTCCTTCTCGTGCGGTGCTCTAAAGCATCCAATGGTGGATTTTTACACTTCTTGAGTCGTCCTCGATCCATTTTACTTGCTGATCTGTCATCCTCAATCTCCTCATCCAACGACTTTCTTTTCCACACTTCGCTCCATCTTTTCTGCTCTTTTGCTCACTTCGACCCAGTGATAGTCACTGTGTCTCCTACGAAGTTCACTTTTTACCTTTTCTTCCTTGTTCTCCATTTCCTTTCATAACCAAGGGCCAAAAGGAGATATATAATGATATCTCCATACCAAAGGTCATCGGAATTGATCAGAAAAAGGGATTCATCGGGTAATGAATCCTCTGCTACATTTTTCGTCTCAGTACAGGGAAGGTCACATATCAATTCAGCAAACACCAAGGATTTTTTGGACTTAGCACATTCAAAATCTAAGTCAAAATCCTGGAGTATCACAATCCATTTGGAGTATTTCCCCCCTAGCAACTGGCGTGTAAGAATGCGCTGCATATGGTTGCAATCGGAAATCATGGTGGTCTTGCGTAAAAGGATATAGTGCCAGAAACGTTGAACAACTTGAACAACTGCCAAGGCTAGTTTTTCAACATGTAAATACTTGGCTTCGGTAGTCATGAGACTCCGACTCAAATAATAAATAACCTGTTCATCGTGAGAATCATCCTCTTGGACCAGAACCATGGCGATGGTCGAATACGAAGCAACGAGATAAAGGAAATAATCTCGACTATAATCGGGCGGGAAAAGTAGTGGGGTACGGGTTAGAGTCAATTTCAAAGCATTGAAGGCTTTGTTGTTAGTGGTGTCCCATACAAATTCATAGCCTTTCTTTAATAGTCGAGTAAATCTGAGTGTTAACTCAGCGTAGTTCGGGATAAAACGACGTAGAAAGTTTTCCTTCCCTTGCAAACTTTGTAGCTAGCGAACTGAAGAAGGGGGAGGGAGATTGAGAATGGCCTCAACCTTCAAAGGATCTACCCAGATCCCTTGATGTGACAGAATAAATCCTAAGAGTTGGTCGGACTCCACACAAAAAACACATTTGTGTGGGTTTAATCGTATATGATAGAACCGACAATGAAGAAAAATGGCTTGGAGGTGGGCCGGATGATCACTACGATGCATGGAATGTGCTGGTAGGTCATCTAAATATGGTTGTACAATGTGCTTAATATCGTGGAAAGCATAAGACATAGCACATTGAAACATGGCACCGAAGTTCTTTAAACCGAAGGGTACTTTCCAGTAGGCAAAAGTGCCCCAAGGACAAATAAAAGTGGTTTTGTGTTGATCCGCGGGTAAGATGTTTATCTGATTATATCTGGAGAAACCATCCATTAGAGAGAAGATTTCACTTCCGGCGCAATCGTCGATGATTTGGTCAACGAAGCGGGTGGGAAAGTTGTCTTTAGGACAATCTTTTTTGATATCCCTATAATCAACACAGACACGGATCCTACCTTGTTTATTGTTAACCAAAACAAGATTGGAAACCCAATCAGTTAAAGCCACGGGATAAATAAATCCAGCGTTAAGAAGTTTTTTGACTTCAAGCTTGATAGCGGCTGCTTTACGAGGGTGGACCGGTCGAATTCTTTTTCGGATGGGTTTAGCGCCCGGGTATGTCTTGATTGCGTGTACAACAATATCGGGGTCAATACCAGGCATCTCTTCATAGCTCCAAGCGAAGATGTCACGAAATTATTGAAAAAGGGATTCATACATGGCAACTTCATCAGTGGAACCTGAAGCTCCGATGTGCACTTTTTAAACAACTCTAGGTTTGATAGAGATGTCGAGGGGGAGGGTGGGTGAAATTTTGCTTAAGTTCCCTTCGTACAACACATCGTGTGTGGAGTTGGGAACCAAAGTAATAATGACAATGGTCAATAGAGTCAAAATCCATTGGTAACTCTCGAGGGTGTGTTGTCCCAGGAAGAGAATGGAACGATGATGTCCATCGTCCCAAGGAGTGTCCTCCATGGACATAACCGACATAATCATCTTATCCATGAGAAAAATTATGTGAAAATGATTAGGAGATGAATCACTAAGAGAGGGGGTAGAGGGGGATGCCGATTGAATGGCTTGGTAAGCGGATTCAACTGGACTCAAGGGAATTTGTTCATCGTAGCGAAGATAATCACCGGGTGCGGGTACTACCCATGGGTCAGAAGACATGGGAGTGTCGCAAACGAAGGTGGATATCATGTTGATCGAGACAACCAAAGGAGGAGGGATGTCAGGTGGTGGGATGGGGAAACTACCCATCAGAGTGGAATCTTTTAGAAGACCCACACCGACAATATCATATCTAGGGCATGTCTTTGCAATGAAAGGTACGTTGCTGGTATGTGTATCAGAGTTAAAGAAGGCCAATTGGTCCACCATAATTACTTTTCCCTAGTGTGGGAAAGGTATGACATGGAAAAGAATGGACACAACTGCATGCATGGAATCGATCTAGCTACAGCCAAGTAAAAGGTTGTAATTGAGAGGAGCGTCAAAGACTTCAATTTCAACGTTGACCATTTTTCCTTCTAACGTAATCGACAATGAAGGGAGGACACTGTAAGGCTTAAATCCAGAGCCATTAAAGGCTTTGAGCGTGTTGTGTGATTTGGTTAAGGGAGGAGAGCCAATGGCTGTCCAACAGGCAATAGACATGACACACGTCAAGGCACCCTTATCAATAACTGTTCTACAAATGTTCTTGTTGGAGACAAAAACTTGTATTTGAAATGCGAGTTGAGGGGGTAACCTTGGAATGTGATCTTCCAAGTCAAAGATTATTAAATTTGTATTCATAGGGTCAATTCCACCAATAGATTTCAACAGTGCGTTCCGTTGTGTAGGAAAACTCTGAAGGACGTCGAGGGTTGACATCACGGATGGTGCTTGGGCCAGATCCTCTACAATACTGTAGTTTTGGGAAGCACACGCATGAGGATTGGATTTTTTTTTTCGAACAACACCCTTTGGGGGAGGGAGAAGAACTGTATCTAGGTTCGGTCATTCAAGATGAAGAGGACCGTTGGTAGGTGGAGCCGAGGGAGATGGTTGAACCAACGAAGGTGGTATTTTATCAACTTTCACCTTGGAGGACGAATAATCTTTGGCTTGAGTGGTAAGTGTGATGTCATTCTTCTTTGAATCACCTGTACACATTAAGACATAAGAGGTAGTGGAGGGGGAAGGTTGGTCATGAATGACCAATTGGGCCTGCTGTTGAGAAGGGAAGGGTTGTGACAACATGGTCGGAGTAGGCGGTTTCAGGGGCCCTTGGAGGAACTTAGTAACCTCGGCCCGTCTTGGACAATCCTTAGTGTAGTGATCATCACCATAGATAAGACAAGGGTATCGGGGTTTGCGCTTATCCTTATCGTCAGTAGGTTTTGTTTGGTCTTCTCAGATTCCAGATTATTTTTATCCTCCTTATTCTTACCCTTCCCTTTTTTAGATTTATTCTTTCTGGAAGGGGTAGATTGAACAGAGTTCACCTCAAAATCCTTGCCGGCGGGACGAGTAGGAGAAGGAGCATGTTGAACAGTAGAAGAAACAGACTTGGGGTTGGTGGTAGAGGCTTGTGCAAAGTGGGGTTGGGCATGGAAAGTGCTAATCACACCATCAACTACATGAGAAGCAACATGAGTAGTTGAAGTAGCGGTAGTAGAAGGACGAGTTGCATCAGGGAGTAAATCGTAAAGAGTACCCTTTTGTGAGTAAATGAGGTCAAGGTATTGAGCACGACTGATTGCATGTTCTTATATGACAACTCCACCCATGGCGATGTCATGAGCGATGTCATTCATGAATGATTTCATGAACCACTCTGCTAGTAACTGATCAAGAAGCTTGAGTTTGATTAGACATCGTCTCCGTCGCCACTCATGAATGTGATCAGAGATATGAGTGGATTTGGTTTGTTTGAAAGAACTCAAAATTTCAGTTCCCGTTTTGTAACGGATCAGTAACTGGTAGTGGGCGAGGAAAGACATGGTGAGGGTGTTAAAGTCAATGAAGAAGCCTCGTGGTAATTCTATATACCACTTCGTGGTGGAACTCGTGAGAGTTCGCTGAAAAGGACACAATCGAATAGAGTCATCCATCAAAGAGTTAGATGAACACTAAAGGTGGAAAGTCATTACATGATTGTTGGGGTCCTCTCTCAGTTTACCATCGAAATTAGGAATGTTGGATTGTAGTTTGGCCGGTATTATGGGCCATTGAGGAGAGTGACTGATAGGATCATTTAAAATTCTAGACAGATCAGGGAGGTCTAGGGTAGCTAAGAAGGGTAACTGTCTATTCACGTGGGGGTATTGGTGACTTTGGGGAGGAAGTCTCGTAGGTATACCAGTAGGACCGTAAGAAGTTTTCATATAATGCGAAGATTCGGGTAGATTCGGTTGTTGGTGTGGAGGCATGTAACTTATAGGGTTGTATTGGTTAGGGTTTTTCCCTTGAACAGGGACTTGGGGTCGAGCATTCGAACCCCAAATTGGATTGGACGGACCTGGATATGGTTGGCCTATACTACAGAGTATAAAAGAACTAGCTTGAGGCTGTTGCCCCCCAGTCGATTGAGGATTATTTTGGATAAGATAGTTCCAATACTGGGCCAAGGCTGTTGGTATCTTCTGTCCATAGGGTGGGGTAGATGGGAATTTCCCTCCAATCGGGGGTTGTGTCCCAATTGGGATTTGACCTCCAAAAGGGGATTACGTTTGGCCTCCAGGTTGAAATTGTCCACCAACAAGAATCTAGTAATTAGGTGTGAAAGACTGGGTGGTGCCACTAGGGTCGGTTCCTCTGATAGGGGATGGAAGAGACCCTAGGGGGGCCGATGAAGTGTTGGAATAAAACGAGGAACACGATTGTGCCCAGAAGGAGTGGAAATGCCAGGAGTTCCATATGGGACTTGTGTAGGAATGGGAATAGAAGCATTCAACACATGATATCTGGGGGGAAGTGTTGGGGTGAGTCTGGGCAAAAGCGGCGTGCCAATGCGGGCTTGGCTAGCCACCGTATTCCTGGTGAAAATAGTCGTAGTATTCAGTACCATTGTAGAATGGGGTGTCTGAAGGGGGATGGTCGAGTTGAGATCTGTCGATGGGGTGTCGGAACCACCGAACATATAGGCAGTCGTAATGAGAGTACGTTCTATATCAGATGTTTTGGGCAGCTCGTACTCGACGTAGATATCGACACTTGTGCCGGGGCCGAAAAGATATCGTCTCGAAAATTGAGGAGACCAAAAAGGATCTTGACCTTCAGGGCTTATATACGGCCTGGTTGATAATCCATAAGTTTCAACAATAATATCTCCAGAAGAATTTACCCGGAGAATATGTCTCTCGGAACTGTGAGGAATTCAAGAAGTTTCTAGAGAATCAGAGCCTTCCACTCATGGAGTGGCGATGTCTTGGACCTCACTTTGCTGAGTAGAGTCCTCCAGTGGATTGGTAGGCAAGGGTTGAGAACCTCCCAGATCTTCTTGGGGTAGTCCTTGCAGTCTATGTGAGCGGCGTGGAGGGTCAATGTTGGCGGAGATAAATATTTTACACACGAAACTCAATGGCCAACTTATGGAAACAAACAACATGCGCTAGTAAAATCTAGGAATCAAAACCAAGCAAACAAGACCTTCCTATTCCGAAGTCATTAGTTGGTGATGAAATCCAATGTCGCGACGTCGAGACAAGAAGGGGCTAGGCTAGGGTGGAAAAGTTATGTTGACAACCTGCTTAATGGACTTACACCCTGGTGCAAGCTCCCACACATAATCGTGGGTATACCCTCCAAGGAGCCCGAGTGAGTCTGGCCAACGTCGATTCTAGGTACTGTGAAGACTTACCCCTCCACAGACACCTTGTGTAAGAATCTAATAATATAGGCTACTAAAGTTACCACAAACAACAATGATGCCTGGGGAAACAGTCGACAGTCCAATCCACACGCAAGGGAAGGGTATCTAGCCCAAAATCAACTTGACAGGCTTCCACTCATCATTGTGGGTATACCTTCAAGCGACCCCCGTAATACGTGAAATCTCTACACCAAGATCAACAAAGCAGGGTGAGTAACTCTATCAATCTCAATGCGACCTCAGGTTTAACCCTTGTGTGAGAAGGGCTTCTTAGGACAAAATGTTGCAAATGGAATTTAACACTCCCTATCACAAGATACTATTGTGTGTTTTGCGCTTTGGAGAGTGTGTCTCACTGCCTATTCCAAAGCTCTAGCCTAGGTAATGTTGGTGCAAAATAGCCCTAGAAAATGTTACTAGTTGAATTTTAAAGTTCCACAATATTATTAAAGGTTGTTGTTACTCAAGAGGGAGATGGGAATGAAACCAATGTTGTGTAAGACTTTGACCCAACAATGCTAAATAGAAATGAATGATACAAAGTTTCGTTCGATGAATTCTATCTACAGTAGGGAAAAAGAAGTTTTTTGGAACAATGCAAACTACGATGTATGATTCCCTTTTTAAATGTAATACCAAACAATCATGGACAATGTAATTTCACTATTCGTGTTCTTTCAATATTTTAACACCAATCTTTTCGGAATAAATGATTGGGTAACAGAAAAAGACTTTAATGATTTTGTTTTTTTATAAACCCAAAATAGGGATGGAACTAAGAAAAGGTAAGCAACCAATGAAAATAAAATACTCAACAAACACCCAAATCGATCTTTCAATGGAGATAAAAATAAAAATTGACAAGAAAAAGTTTCTTCAAACGTGAACAAGAAATGTTTTGTTGAGCATTAAGCAATCCAGAAGATGCAATCAAATCACAAATTCAAACCCAAAATAGGGACTTTGATCGAGCAAGCACTCAAACTCAAATCCAGAGATTATATCCTTGTCGACCAAAACAAAGATAAAAAAAAGATCAAAAGAGAGGAGTTTGATCTCCAAAATCAATCAAGATCAAGTTGAAACAAACATAAGAATTCAAGAACTGGTATAAAAAATATTTTTCGAGCTAACTAAAATAGAATATGGGCAATAGTAGAGGTCAAGACCCAATCCAAAAAGTTTTCAAACGCTGTCGCGGGCAGACAGTATAACGCAGTGCAGAAATGAGTGATTTCAGCAGGCCAATAGTCATGCAGGTCGCGGAAATTCCGCACTGAAAAAAACCACTAGAGTGCAAAAATGGAAGGTTTCCATGAGCTACCAATAGGGTGCAGTGTGGACATGTTTTACAAAATAGAAAATTTTGGAAAAATACAAAGGGTCTCAGGAAAATTTTAAACCCAGTGAGTCTAATTGGATCTCCCATAGACTTAGAGACTAAAGTAGGATGTAAAACATAGGCTATAAGAAAATGGCCAATGAAAGACCACAATCAAGTTGTACTTTCCCCAATGGAGTCACCAATTTTGTTAAAGGGTAAATTGGTAGATGTGGAAATGAACTAATTGTTGAAATAATGTAACTGCAAAGAGTATTCTAATTATTATTTGATATATTATTCGTCGGATCAATCCCCATTGTGGATTGATCATGTCGGTTATTGTAATAGGACCAAATCCCCTTTTACGGATTGGTCAAAAGACAAATGTAATAGGCAGAATAAGAATTCGGCCCCAACAAATATTAAAGAGGCCCAGAAATGTAATAAAGGTGGGTTTACCCACCCAGTTTGAGAAGTCAACCCTTCTAGTGAAGAGACACTTTACACGTGTCAGACTCATATAAATAAAGAGGCTAGCACCTCACTTAGATACAACTCACTTGCTCATTGAGAGACAAGTTTTGGATCTGCTGCTGGAGAAGAAAGAGAGAGAGAGTGGCGCATATCTGGGAGAGGACTTTTTGTATTAGTTTAAGAGATCTCTTGGCATTGTATTGGCTATCTATATTAAGGAAGTTTTGCTGGGTTTTCTTCCCCTAGAG
>JASDQU010307923.1:145365-156269 GCA_032191745.1 Picea mariana
GTCTAGAAACTATCTCCCAAGTTTTGTTTTTCTCAATTTGATCTAATTCTTCATTCATAACATTAACCTAGTTTTTATCTCTGCTATCTTCCTCAAAGTTCTTGGGTTCTATTTTAGATAGAAGAGATATATTTGCATGTTTTGGTGATCTTATCAATTGTGTTCTTGTTTGGACGCCTTTGTTGTTTTCTCCAAGAATCAGTTCTTCATGATGGTTCTTTTGAACATATCTTGAGGGATTCTTTGTGTATTGTCTAAGAGATTCCTCTCCTTATTATTATGCATTATATTCCTCATTGTATTTCTCTTCTTATTTTTCTTCTTCTTCTACATTATCTTCCTCATTGTATTTCTCTTCTTCACTATAGATTTTTATTGTTRGTTGGTCATTTGTTTGYATATTGATCCTTCCAAGATTTTCATCATCCACTCTCACATTTTCACTTTCAATTTTTTTTTCTAATCTCATATTTAATCATCTATAAGATTTTGTTTGAGAGGAGTATCTTCCTCAAAGTTATTGGGTTCTATTTTAGATAGAAGAGATATATTTGCATGTTTTGGTGATCTTATCAATTGTGTTCTTGTTTGGACRCCTTTGTTGTTTTCTCCAAGAATCAGTTCTTCATGATGGTTCTTTTGAACATATCTTGAGGGATTCTTTGTGTATTGTCTAAGAGATTCCTCTGCTTATTATTATGCATTATATTCCTCGTTGTATTTCTCTTCTTATTTTTCTTCTTCTTCTTCTACATTATCTTCCTCATTGTATTTCTCTTCTTCACTATAGATTTTTATTGTTGGTTGGTCATTTGTTTGCATATTGATCCTTCCAAGATTTTCATCATCCACTCTCACATTTTCACTTTCAATTTTTTTTTCTAATCTCATATTTAAACATCTATAAGATTTTGTTTGAGAGGAGTAACCAAGGAATATTCCTCATCATATCCAAAGTCTAATTTTCCAAGGTGTTGGATGTTTGGGTTGACCCGGGTTCTACCTTTAGGTTTCCAACAAAACCCTGCAAACCATTGGCCCTTTTGGAGACCAGAAGGAAACATTGCGCACATAGTGCACAATGAAGTCTCACTCAAGATGGCTTATGGGTGAATGTAGGACCCAAATGTCTGTAATCATGGAAGGGATGCTCATCGGGATGTTAGGTATTCTTTTCTAATTCAAAATTCATCATATCTATCATTCTATAACCATATTCATTCATTAACATTCATTCTGCGATAAATATCATGACTTAACCTAGTGCACATTTCATTTTACTTCTACCAGATCCATTCATTCAACATAAGAAAAGTAACAGAAAGAAATAACACAACATTCCAGACATAGACACATATTTTTACCGTGGTTCAACCCCCTGGGATATGTCCATAAAGATCTAAAATTATTCTCTCTTTTATTTGTCTTCATCAATTCATTGAGATATACACATTACATCAGAAGTGCATATGAAATGCATATGTATATGTGAGGTTGACCAGTGTCGCACTAAGCTCCACAAATTGTGACCTAAACCTCAGTTACAATCCATAACTCTGTCTCCAAAAATGACTCAGTATTAGATCCAAAACTCTCAACCAAAAACTAACCACTCAAAAAATCATTCAAGACTAACTGCCATCACACAAGATAGATGATCTCCTCGTATCTTACAATACATATTTATACTACAAAATTGGGTTAAAATGTATTACATCAATCACCAAAAACCTAAACATAACTGGATTAGGTTTGCCCACATTCTAACTTCCCGAGCACGGTTGATCCACATCCTTCTTCTTTTCCTTTGAATTTATGCATCTTAACACTGATTTTCCTTATTCTACGGTGCACGCTCCTTTTTTGGTCCCTTTCTCAATTTCTTCTTTAATTGTTGCATTGTTCCCAAAAATGGCATGTGCCAACATGCCCCCAACACTTACCTATGGCTCATCCCGATCTACTCAGGTAGTGTTTGCATCCTACACTGACTTCTCTGCACTCTTATATGCTACAGACTCCACAGTCTATGCATTGATATGTTCCTTCATAAAATATTTTGTCTCGAAAATGATTTTTTCAATATGCCCTTTGGCTGCATCAATCTCTGTCAGCATTTTCTATGCCCCTTATTTTAGTGGCTCCAACATAGCCTGCCTTGACTTCTTCTTTGCCTGTATTCTCTTCAGATTTGTTTGTAGATTATTCCATTCCTATGCACTCTTCATCCTATCGGAGATGTTCATTAGAGAATTATTGAGGAGCTGATAGGCCGATCGACCAATTTATTCCTCTGCTTGAGTTCTTTCACTACAATATTTACTCCTTCTTCCTTTTGTTCTAGATGCTACAGTTTCTCATCCTCCTACAGATTAGTCCATAATTCAGAACTCCTATCATATAACTCTGTGATATACTGGAATATCTATGCAATACTCTCCTTATGGAATGTCACCTCTTTCTCCCTCTATGATCTAACCGCTGGTGGTATGATTTGTTGTAGGATTGTCATCAATTCTATGATGTGACTTCTATAATTCTACATTTCCTATGCTATCTTTTCAAACTTCTCCTCTGTTTGTATATTTCCTTCTTCTTTTCTATCAGGAATCATTTTGAATACTTCTTATACATGCTTCTCTATCTATCCATTTTGATGCTTCACTTCATCTCTCTAAACTTGCACCTAGTTGATTTTTATCTTCAATGTGTCACTTACTTGTTTAATCAATTGTAAATCTGTTGCGTCTGCTCAGACCCTTGATTGAATCTCATGTGCGACATTGATTTGTAATTTATACAAAGAATTAGTTGGGACCTTGGGAAGTGCCAAGTCCAAGTGATATATGTCCTTCAATGGTTTCTACGATGTTTCCTCATCCATATACAACATCTCTTGAGTGATAGGAACATTTTCATTCCCCGATGTTATGATCTGGACCATATCTTGGGGTGGAAATGTCTTTTTATTAGAAATATGTTGTTGTGGTGCCTGTTCCTTTTGTTGCACGATAGTAAGTTGTAGTTGTTCCAGTGCCTCTTTAACCTCTATCAACGTATTTATTATCACTTCTCCTTACTTCTAAGCATCGTCCCACGACTCTATTGCGTGGTCCTGCACCTTCTCGGAAACCAACTCAACATCATCTTTTGTGATTGTAAATTCATAGACACCCTTGTGCACCTTTGTATTCTTTATCTACCCTCCTATCTGCAATATTGTTCTCTTCATGGGAAGAGTTTATGTCTGCGTTGTTGTACTTGGTATCTCTATGTCTGGGAGACCTCATCCTCCTAGTTCCTCCTATGTAGGAACACTTGTATCATGTGATGCTCCTCCATTTATTACTTATTCTCGATCTTTCTCTTGTGTTGAAGGCTTGGGGATAGGGTTCTTCTACCTTGTATTTCTAACTATTTTTCTTCCCCCTGCTTCCTTCACGCGCTCTGTTTCCTTTCTTGTGTTTATTGTTGGGCTAGTTGTATTCTTCGATGTGCCAACCTCTTCTTGTTGTTTACCTTTTGATCCCTTCTTGGACACTATTGGTACTTTCCATTCTCTAGGCTAGTCTTTTGTGTCCCACTGCACCTCTTCTACTGTCACAAAATATATTATTTTTATCTATTCCTTCATGGGATCCATTTTTTTCTTGATCCACATATTGTGTCTGGAAATCTTAAAATCTTCTATTCCTTGATTCTTCCTTACTACCTCTGGTGGTATCCTCCAAGTATTGGTTATATTTTCATGTACTTGTCATAATACATGGAAAATATATTGGAATTTTTCTTCCTTTATTTTGTGTCTGAGGTGTGCGATAATGTCATATATGTTGTTGCACACACTTTTCTGGACTTGGGTAAAATTCATTTTAATTTGGTTCTCCCCAAACCACCAAAGTTATCAGTATTATCATCCATTCATAATGGAACTCTATTCAAAAATCATGTGCATCCTTCTAGTCATCCAAAAATAAATTTAGTAAGTATCAGCTCCATTTTAGTAAAGTCCCCTTTGCGCACTGTGCGATTTTTGTTGTAACTCCTGCAAGTGCTTCTTCCTTGCGACATTTCATTAATAGTTTGAAAGATATAAACTTTTTTGTAAACCTAATCACAGTTTCAATGATTCTGTTGACTATGATTCCCTGGGACCCTCTCTTAATGTAATATGTATTCTTCATCTCCTTTGCCGATGCTTTCTCCTTTTCTTGTCATCTAAGTATTGTTCTGGCTTTTCTCCATCTGTTGGAAAACCTGTAATTCCTACAATCAAATATTTGTCTATTGACACCGACCTTTCCATCCATAGAATATCCCCATGCACCAGTGCCAATAATTTTTTGACGCAGTTGTTTACATATTTACCCCGCCTGAAATGAGGGATTTATAACAAGTTCATTATCCTTGTGTTATACAACCCTACTATCCACTACTTTGGCTCTAAAATTGGAAGTCCTTTCGAAATTGCTCCTTTTCTCTCCATATAGACTTGATATGAAAACTAAGGGAACTTTTCCCTATCCGTTACATCATGGTCCAAATGCTTCATTTTTTCAACACATCCTAATATATCAGGAAGGATCGTGACTCTTTCGGGTATGCACGGTAATGCTAGTGTTGCTTCTTTTTGTTTGTGCAATGATTTTTGTACTTTCTATTTTCCCCTTGTATTTTCTGTAGCTATTAATGGCCATAATTCCTAGTGCACATCCTCTTCTGATTTTTCATCTGAATCTTGTTGGGCTATAACATCCTCCACCTGAACCTAATCTTCTATCTATAATAATTTTTTGTGCTGCTTCGACCTATCCTCTAGGCTCATCTGACTCTGTTCGATCATTGTCTTGCTCCTTATTCATCTATTGTGGTGATCTTAAGACAAGATAATGTGTAGGTTTTTTATCTGCCCGGTTCTATGTGCCATTTTCAGTTTGACCTCCATCCCCTCTATTGCTAGAATTTCTGGTTCTTGTTCCTCCACAATTGTCGAACTCGTCATATCAATAACTGGCGAAGGAATGGAATCCATGTCTACTACTCCCTATGGATGAATAGGGTTTGTTTCTTTGGTTTCTTTCACCTGTGGAGATCGCATGGCATTGGATGTTTTCCTTGTAGTTCTGTTGGGAGATCTGACCCTCGATGGCGCCATACTTCTAAATCCTACAAAATTTTCTCTGAATTCTTACTGAATATTGCTCGAAATCACCTCAACAACACTTGTTCGTACCAAGTTTTCGCTCCTTAGTTCTCATTTTATCAATGTCACAATGAGACTTCTCATGCACAATTTATTATTTTATATGTCCTATCATAAATGCTCTGAAGCGCTTATACTTTTCCAACCACTGCCTTTTTCCTTTTTCCTTTTTCCAGCTGCTTTCTGTCTCGGTGAGTGGCGTTTATTTTTAGTCACCTTTATGGCACACAATGTCATATTTTTCTATCTCACCACTAGTAGTCTATTGCAAGAAATATTATCCAACTTCCTGTCTACCATCTATCTACTTCATCTTTTTGTATTTTTATTCTTTTCTAGTTTATTTTCTTTCTTTTATTCTTTTTCTTCTTTTTCCACTTTTTTATTTATTTTTCTTCTTTTAACTCCTACTATGTGTTGATTGGTCCTAAATCCTTTGAATCAACAATAGGAACCAAACCTACCACCGAGGCCTAATTAGACTCTGCAACGTTTAAAAATGGAATGGTTCCCTAGATCTTGCGATCCGACCAATTTATCGATGGGCTTTTGTGTTTTCTTGTGAAGGCTCTTCCTTGAGTTAGGACTATTTTCTTCCATATTTTCTCTTTGGTGGGGCTGATATGAGAGGTGAGAGCTAGTATAAACCAACTTGAAAAACAACAGGATTAATTTTTAACTACTGGGGAAGAGGCTTAGCTTGGGATAACCCATTGCTCAACATGCAGACAATCACTCTATAYCACAGRCCTAGTACTAATACATTAACCATGTGAGCATCCAATTACTGTCTRAGAAACTAACTATCAGAAAGAAAGMACATATGTAATAAGATAATGGCAAGAAAAATAATTCATCTACCATAACMATGCATCACATAATAACACAACGATTTATCTTCATCATTAAAGAAAAGAACATCAAGACATTGCACCAGATAACTTGACAACATAATTAATTGCTCTTACTCATTACTACATCATTCATGAAACATGATAGGAAGTAGTTCTTCTCCAAGTCCAATCACATGCATCTGATGAAAATAACTTGTCTTTGGTCTAGAAGGACTTCTCAATTCATATCAATCTCAAAATAATTCTTAACAACCAAAAAGAAAAGAGTATTACAACAACCATCAACCCAGGGCTAATTGGCAGGTGTCTTTATTTATAATATAAATTTTTAACTGAAACTAATGACTAAGTGTAGTTTAAACAAAACAAAAATCGCCATGTGGTGTTATCTTCTAACAAATTCTTTAACAGTTGTCCCAAGATACTTCTTGGAAAGGTTGAATTCTCTCGTATTTAGTCCAGTTGAAAAACAATTCTTCACAAGTTTGGGCCCATGGAAATTTGTGTTTTTCCATTAGGGCCGCATATATTCCTCTAATGTCTACTGCATGCGCTCGCTACTTTACTAAACTGGATTTCAACTGTTGTAGCATGGTTCGGGCTCTGATCAAATTTTCTGTGAATTGTTGCACTTGTCTGGGCCTCACATCGACTATATTTGTGGACTCTTCGATCCATAGAGAATCTTGTTCGACATGAAGCTTGACCACATCACTCAGATCGATGAAATTATCAGGGGTGTCGATCTCGGGGAACTTGGAATCCTTCATCGCTCTATTGATTTTTCTTCGGTGTTTCTTTTGGGTTCATCAGTGAGATCACAGAGCAAGCTTTGTTTGGTAATTGGGGAATATTTCCTACAATCGGGGTTGAGATAGTTTAGTGAACAAATAATATGATATAAGGTACCAACAAACATAATGGACCGGTGCATACCTGTGGAGCTTGCTAGTCTCGATCGTTTAGTACTTACATGATCCCAGATTCTCCTTTGAATGACCTACAATGTCTTTTATCCATGCTATCACTCCTCTTTAGTTTAAACGAGTCACGTCAGTGTGCCATAGTGTGGAAAATCAAGTACGAAGGATATGAGCRTTTGAACCATCATAGTAGTCRCTCGACCTTTGGGGATGGGAAAAGATGYCARAGTTGAGCRTGCACATGTATKCTYATAGAAGGTCGGATATTGTAGTYAGGAAKTCATTAAATGCCTCCAKAATCTRTATCACCAAGTGTGTCAACTATCATTCATCWATAATGGAAGTTGGGGAKTTTAAYGAGATTGRAATGATCRTACWAMACATCCCCTACAACTCCGATCGTCGGCATTTTATGCKTTCTAGATTACATTCGAYGAGMATTTGTGATGAGTTAAGTCTGCAAGACATCCTGTTGTGAGGCGTGAGTGTTATTTTGGCATGCTCTGATTTTCTCCTTTGTTTCGCTATAAATTCTAGGAGTTATGTGGGGAATTCCACGCATAAGTCAAGTTTATACCTCTGTAGCATTGGTCTTGTGATTTTATTCAGGCGCAACTCAATGTATTGGTCCTTTATCATATGTAGACGCCCAAGCCACTACATTGTTGCACTATGGGATCCCCTTTGAATAAGGGACAGGGTTTGTGAGGTAGTTGGAGTGCCAGGTTCGAGCCCCAACGTGCCTGGGACTCTTTCTTATTGGATTCCAGTGTCCTTGAAGCTTCGACAGGAGGTACAGGATTTTTCTCAAAGAGGGTGTCGACGCCTTTAGAGAAAGTTGGGGTAGAGAGAAGTATGCTTGAAAGAGGTATGCTAGGGGCCACGGCCCCATAGGAGCTGACACCACGAAGAAGGGGGAGGCCTAGGAAAGATACGGGAAAGAGGGAGGAAGACCGCCCCCCAGTTGAGCTGAGTGTACATCCCACCGCTGAGGGGTCTACAATGCTTACTAATTGGACAGGACCTATGGGGAATACCAGTAAAGGAAGCGAGGGATTAAAGGGGAGGAAAAAGAATTGGGTTCTCCCATCAAGAGTTCCATATAGCAGTTAGAGCAGGACCAACTTGTCATAGCTGAAATCTACCAAGAAAATAGAGAGTTGTGAAGCCAATTGGCAGCGAAGAACCAGGAGGTATCGACATCGCAGGGTCGCGAAGGAAGTGCAGTTTGGATCCAAAGAAAGCTTAGAGAAGCTCAAGACACAATTGTGTAGTTGCGTGAGGTGTAGAGGATGTTAGAAAANATTCCACGCATAAGTCAAGTTTATACCTCTGTAGCATTGGTCTTGTGATTTTATTCAGGTGCAACTCAATGTATTGGTCCTTTATCATATGTAGACGCCCAAGCCACTACATTGTTGCACTATGGGATCCCCTTTGAATAAGGGACAGGGTTTGTGAGGTAGTTGGAGTGCCAGGTTCGAGCCCCAACGTGCCTGGGACTCTTTCTTATTGGATTTCAGTGTCCTTGAAGCTTCGACAGGAGGTACAGGATTTTTCTCAAAGAGGGTGTCGACGCCTTTAGCGAAAGTTGGGGTAGAGAGAAGTATGCTTGAAAGAGGTATGCTAGGGGCCACGGCCCCATAGGAGCTGACACCACGAAGAAGGGGGAGGCCTAGGAAATATACGGGAAAGAGGGAGGAAGACCGCCCCCCAGTTGAGCTGAGTGTACATCCCACCGCTGAGGGGTCTACAATGCTTACTAATTGGACAGGACCTATGGGGAATACCAGTAAAGGAAGCGAGGGATTAAAGGGGAGCAAAAAGAATTGGGTTCTCCCATCAAGAGTTCCATATAGCAGTTAGAGCAGGACCAACTTGTCATAGCTGAAATCTACCAAGAAAATAGAGAGTTGTGAAGCCAATTGGCGGCGAAGAACCAGGAGGTATCGACATCGCAGGGTCGCGAAGGAAGTGCAGTTTGGATCCAAAGAAAGCTTAGAGAAGCTCAAGACACAATTGTGTAGTTGCGTGAGGTGTAGAGGATGTTAGCAAAAGAGGAAAAGGAAATGTTACAGGTTTGAGAAGTAGTCCGAGAGAGGGTGTGCGCATAGGAGATGCATAATGGGTGAGCCCTTGCTTTGCATTCCCCAAAGTGATGCTTAATATTTCTTCTCTTTTGTTGGTAAGGATTGCACTTAGGGACTCTACTCACATTGAAATAACTAAATGAAATAGATATTGCGACTGCCTATACTTGGGTGGCATTGGGGATCAACATTTTAAAATGTAAAATTAATGTGTATTTCATTTTGTAACTCCTCAACGTTGAAATCGCATTGGGTGTCGGCAATCAACGATACCATTCCTCTCCTTTGCGCGACGCTTACTTTTTCATTTTCCTGTCGAATCCGAATGGATCGGTCTTTAGCGATACCCCTGCCAAAGTTCAATCACAAAAATAAAGACTTTTGTCTATCGACGCCAATGAAGATCGAAGCTCGGTTATTTTAAACTTCTCAAATGATTTTTGCCACCTTTAATCTCTATCGATGTCGAACTCCTAAGCGCGTTGGGGAAAGATTTAGTTTTCTGATTCCTTAAGTAGTTGTTAAGTACCCTTTAATGGTTAAGATGATTCTTTTTTGTATGTTCAAGAAAACTTTAGAAAAATCAAACATGAAACATGAAAAATAAGCACAGGTATTAGTTTCATACTGAAGGAAAAATACACAGTGCAAAGGATCAAGTGGTACCCAAAAAGTAAAAAATGGACATAGAATTTTAGGGTGTGTTGAGTGATCAACAAACGGTGATTCACTGGGAGAAAGTAGAATCTATGTTCCGCCTCCAAGGCTCGGCTGATATGAAAACTGATGGAGAATATCAACTGGTATTAAATCAGAACCTCTTAACCTTTGCATCTGACATCCTTTGGTTGATGTTGTCAGGTCTTCCTGTGGGGTTTTAACCTTGCTCCTCCTTCATTTCCTTTGACCCTGACTGATGCAGGAAAATCATAAGCGAGCCAACAAAGAAAACATGAATGCGAAGGACAACTGGAAATGCACCAGTGCACATTTTGATATGATTTTGAGTTTCAAAAGATAAAGAATTAATGAAATATCTAGGAGGATGTATTTGCATTTATGTTTTTGAGATTGTAAACAGATCTTGAGTGTTTCTCTCATCTGTTGGATATGGAGGCATTTAATTATAATGAATGTAAAGTAGATAGCTTTTAATGTCGATTAGATAGCTAGAGCTCTAGGAGGGAAAACTTTAGAAATCTCCCTCACATGTATTGTATTGAATCAATTATTCTCATAGTGATTGAAAGATGTAGAGAAAGAGAATAGGAGAATAGAGAAATAGAGATTGTAGAAGGTTGTATAAGAAGATAGTAGTTTCTATTGAACACATGTACATGATCCATGGAACTAATACAAGAAATGCTTTGATTCCAATTCACGGTGTTGTCATGGTTACTGTTGGGTTACATATTTTTCCATATCTTCATCATCTATAGACATCCATTCCATCCCTTATTCATCCTATTATAGTTCATTTATCATTCCATTTGCCATACATTTGCTACAATTGCTATAAAATGACATATTATTCCTGTTATGATTTAGTGGTTAATAATGATTATTCTTCCTTCATTTTTAATGAATTGAAAAMTTTTATGCACTATTTTTCTGATGATCATTTGATGAGTGATTTTATGTAGCAATAGTTGTAGCAGTCAAGGTTCCAACCTCCAAATGACACATGTGAGTTCCAGCTAGTGGTTAACCGTTTTCAGTGAAAAACGTGGCAGATAAGGAGACACTAATTTGCGTGGAATATTGTGAGAATATGAGGATGAATATCACAAATCTGAGCCATGGGTTGTGTTTAGAATGGGCCCAATTGAGTTCA
>JASDQU010307924.1:35329-46603 GCA_032191745.1 Picea mariana
TATTGTTATGCTGCCAAAATTGCAAACGGGACTGATTGCTTGTGGGAGTTAGGGATTTCCTCAGCTGTATTAGAGTGGTAGCTCAGCCTTGGAGGCGAGTGGGGAAGCTAGGTTACTGTCTGGACTGTGTGTGGCCCCTTTGCGGCTCAGGGGGCTTAGGGAGAAGAAGAGTACCCCTAGCGTTGGCTGGGAGGTACCAGTGAGTCCTCTACGGTCGGCACGGAGCAGGAGCGGCACGGCGCACGGACAACACTTGATGGCGACGCTGAGGCAACGGTATGATCTTTAAATTTATAGTTCTGGACTGTGTAGTTTATTTATTATTGACTATTCTGCACTGTGTAATTTTTATAAATCATTGCTCTGGACTGCGTAGATTTTATTTATGGCTCTGGACTGCATAGATTTAGGTTGTTGTTCTGGGCTGTGTAATTTTTATTAACTATTGCTCTGGGCGGTGTAAAAATTTATTTGGGGTTCGACGCTATGAAATTTTTTATGAGTTATTGTGCTGGAATCTTAACCCTTTCTCTTACCTGAGATTTGGCCTTTGTTGACACCGAATCTCGGATAAAACCAGCGTGGGCATCACCCACCTACTACCCATGACATTTGGTTGAAGCCCTTCGAAAAATTTTTTTACCTTCAGCAATATTCGTTGTGGTGACATGCGACCGGTGTATTTTTAAATCTCTGTGTATTTTTTTTTATCTATATCAGCGCGGTGGCTCATGGTGTCTCTGTGAAATTTATAAATTCTCTACGTTTTGGGTTTAAAAATTCACTGCGTTTTCATAATAAATTCTCTGCATTTTGGTTTAAAAACTCCCTACGTTTTTATAGAGATTTTCTCACGTTTGGTAGTGAAACTTCTCAGTTTGTATGTGCGTTCTCATGTCGGTCTTCCTGTGTGGTATGGGGAGGATACCCTACGCTTTCCAGCCACCTAAATTCAGATGTCTCTGTTGTATCCTCGCTTTTTGTGTCACCCATTTCAGTGTTTTTCACCCACGCGTTTCAGCCCTTGAACTCTGTGCATGGCCTCACCCTTCCCTGAGATTGGTGGTTTTCACATCTTCTCCTTATCACCCTTGCGTACAGGATGGCCATTCCTGGTTGATAGGCACGCACTGTTGCAGGTCCTTCTGTTGTTTTTAAGCTAACCGTGTTAATATGGCACATTTGTTTATGGCTGTGACTTCATCTAATTCTGCTAGCAGCTGTCGTTGATTTAACCATTTTCCCTTGATGTTTGCGCGCAGATGTACCTTGGTCATTGTAGTAAAGTTAGACTGTTGCAGCATTTTGAGTTAATAAAGGTCTTATAAATGGCTTCTGCATTGACTGAGTTAGCGTGGGTAGTGCTATGATAATTTTAGGTCATTTCTTGCGTTTTTTAATGCTGGATACTAAAGGTCCTTGTGGTTAAAGTTCTGGGTGTTCTGGGTAATAAATGTCTGGTTACTAATCGGTAGAATTAATTTCTAGCTACTGATAGATTTAAAGGGGCTCCTTTACATTTCATATTAGCTGGATAGACGATTGAAGGAATGATTATATTTCTATTATGTATTAGGAAGTCGAAACCAGACCTGCGTAGTGATGGCCTTAACGTCCCTTGATTTTAAAATTAATGGCGGAGTGTTAGTCCAGACCATTAGGTGGCCGTCAATAATGAGCAATATATGAGTTTGCTTTATGTGAATTAGTGTTAAGATAAATTAGGGTTCTCGTATCAATGCCAACCGCACTATAATTTAGTGATGTATAACTATGCTCTGCTATCGATATAAAAGAGCTCGTTTTAATGTTCCCTGCGTAAGAAACTAGCTATTTTATTAAAATTTTGGGTCCTGATAACTTTTGTTTCTCATAGGTAATGATATTTGTTTAAATTGTTATTCAATTTGTTATTTAATTGGTTTTTGTTTAATTGTTATGAAATTGCCAAGATTTTATTAATTATTATTTAATTGGGGGTGAAGCATGAATGTAATGATTGGTTACTTTATGGAAAATTTAGGTAATGTAACGCTAATGTTATTATTGCTTAAAGGTAATGATAGTTGTTTAAATTGTTATTCAATTTGTTATTTAATTGGTTTTTGTTTAATTGTTATGAAATTGCCAAGATTTTATTAATTACTATTTAATTGGGGGTGAAGCATGAATCTAATGATTGGTTACTTTATGGCAAATTTAGGTAATTTAACGCTAATGTTATTATTGCTTAAAGGTAATGATATTTGTTTAAATTGTTATTCAAATTGTTATTTAATTGGTTTTTGTTTAGTTGTTATGAAATTGCCAAGATTTTATTAATTACTATTTAATTGGGGGTGAATCATGAACGTAATGATTGGTTACTTTATGGCAATTTAGTGTATTATTAAATGGGATGTTTCATGTTAGTAATGAGAGGCCTTTATTAATTTGAATTACAATGCTAAGCATTTCTCTACAACCTGATTACAATATGGATACCCATTGATTTTAAACTATTATGTTAACATCGATTTTAGTTAATTACAATGTTGGTAATGAAAAGCCCATCTTAGTTTAAATTACAATGCTATTCTATTTATAAAGGTAAATGCTTGGTTATTTATGGTTAGGCTTTGGTAGTTTTGTTGTTATTCAAGTCCCACAAAAGGTAAGGTTATCCTTATTTTCATTGCACCGCTAATGTGATGTAGAAGGCAAGGATATGGTTATGTTATGGGGATGTTATGGTAAGTTCATGATGATTCAGTAAACAGGCATTTGCACTTAATTCATGTACATTGTATAAGACTGGGTGGGTAACGCGTCACTTAGTGGAAAACAAACGGAGTAATTGGTCTATGACTCAGGTCATTGAGTCTTCGTAGTGGTTGGTCGATGTGAGAGTCCTTCTGACTTGCGTCTCCCATAGTGGTAGTGGTGGTCCTTGATTTTTGTAGTTCTCGGTGGTCTTGCCTTGCGTGGCTGCTTGTGTCGGGCGGGGTGTAGACACCTCCTTGTAGCCTTAGTATAGAAGTCTGTGTGGAGTTTATTTCCGTGAAAGAATCCAGTGCCGTATCAAGAGTCTAGGGCCCTTTAAAGGCAGGGTTTCCACTCTTGCGACACACCTGAGGGGATTACTAGTTTCTTCCTGAGAAGTAGGCCAGGAGCCTATCTTACCTTCTCTCTCTCCGGAGCAGAGAACTAAGATTAAACGCCCTGCTTTCCTGTGCAGAAATAGTAAGACCTACTACTATGAATTCTCCCTCTGTGTTTGTACTGTGCATAACCCTGTAGGTCATGAATGTTTACGTAGTGCGCCTTATGTCCTTGGTCGTTATTGTTGCAGTACTTGTGTGCGCCTTATGTTCTTGATCGTTATTGTTGCAGTACTTGTGTGTGCCTTATGTCTTAGGTCGCTCATTACGTGTAGCTACTTGTTGGGCACCCTTGTCTACTTGTGGTAATCTTCGTGTTGTCGTATTGTTGGTTGTCGGGTGGCGACGTAGAGTCAAGTGTGTCTGTTTCCTTTCCACACACGCGCACACACATTTAAACCCAAAAAAAAAAAAATGCACCTGTTGTCAGAGTTGTTGTCGTAACGAGGAGGGTCGTTACAATCAACAATGTACATCAATGCCTATACCATACCATGTACCATATACCATACAACATATACCATGAATATAAACAATATACCATATCATCAACCATACTCATATGTTTACCATGTCATCAATGAATCATCTTAAAGAACCTATGCATCCCCATCATGCATACACCACCATAGAACATGAATATCCCTCAATCAAGTGCAAGTAGATCAAAGGTATGAACTAAAGGAAACCATATGAGTAATGCACCATACATAAGATACCTTCTCACTTAACCAACCAATCAAGATATACCATATCCAAGTAMCACAACCATCACATGAAGAATTAMACAATCATTCRACRCATCATAAACAAATATRACTATAAAAACTAGYACAAAACCATACCATAACTTATGTAGTTGATCTAAACCTATAGAATGTTGACCTGTGTACTTGCTTCAAACTTCAGGGACATGGTATTAGCATTGATTCTAAATTTAATAGTCCCTCTCTAGACAAACACTAGTTGACATGCGAGGATGCCTTGCTTGATAGATATAGTGCAACCCGTAACGATGTCAGTAATTAGGGTTTTTAAAAAATGATTACCTTCTATAGATCCAAAACTATCGTAATTTTCCTGCACTTTCTTCGCTACCTCAGACTTCTCATCACATTCAAAAAAATGTAAAAATATATCATAATCATTGACTAAACCATAACAAATCACTATATCACAAGATAGATTATCAATGAATAAGTGTGTGAGTGTATCACAATGAATGACTCCATGAGGTGTATAATAATTTTGCTAGGTAACCTTTTTCCTTAATATTAGCGCTGCTTACTTTCCTATTACAACCACGTTTCCATTTTTCTCATTGACCTCTAACCAACTAGGGCTTCTTGACCGTTCTTTGGGGCCTCCAACTTTACAAGGCCATATCTCCCTAACTGTGAGGAACTATGTGGTGTTCCACAAATCACTGGAGACAAAACAATGTGTACTATCCATCTATGATATTCTTACCTACAATTTCACTATCATTCATGTTGTTATTCCTCAATCAACTTTGGGTCCCATAACCACACCGTTGGGGATGGATGTAGACTACATCAAATGCGCCCAACTAACTCTTCAACAATCTCTATCATACATATGATAACCAATTGTCCAATGATCCCATGAAAATCTCTAAGGCTTCAGGACTTCTTCAAGGGTTAACATCAATCTCTAAGGGTTGACATCAATGACAACCAACTTTCCAAACCAACTATCCAACAACTTTGTTGCTAGAGGAGGTGGATTTGACACTTTTTTTCTCCTGGAGTATGTCAAAATATCCCATTTACTCAACTTCTCCTTTAAGGGTTCATCCATCTAGCTCATAATTTCCAACCGATCTCTTCTAGCTTCCCACTTCCAAACATCCTCAAGTTGTTCCTCCATGATATCAATATATTCATCATCTTTGAGAGTTTAGGTTGTATCAATGAAGTTTAACCTGTCTAAAGATCCCAGATCTTCATCTTCCGTTTGTCTCAGACATTCATGTTCTGAATGAGGCTCTTCACAAGGAAAACACCAAGGCGATTTTTCCATGTTAACCATCCCAAGAGGATGCAAGGTGTTAGGTGCATTTGTTTCTTGTTGTGGATTTAGCTTCCAACTTATGTTTTCCCTCTGTTGTATTTTAAAATGAGGCCTTGGAGAAAAATATTTCCTCTCTAAAGTCATCAATATGTTCATGATTTGGTTCTGGCTCTCGACAAATTGGGTATTCATTTGATCAACATTTTGAGCCAAAAGTGTGAATAGATCCTGTACACTATTGGTTGACAACCTCGTCTTAGTTTCTATTCTGGCACAAGGGAACTAGAAAGGTTCAATATTGGAATTGATAATATGTTCTTCAATCTACATGGTATAGTCTTTGGCTTTTGATAAACTGTCAAGCATCTTTTCCTTGAGTATAAAACCAAACTGTCGTTCAAAAGCATTTAAATAATGAAGGAGGATGACTACCTCCAGTGGGCACAAGTCCTTTGGTATATGGATGAAAATTTTGTCAAATATAGTATGAAATTCCTTCACTTTTTCATTCTCTTTCTTGTTAATTGTTTGAATTGCATCAATAGCATTCCAGTATCCTTATTTGTTGTCCATCTCTTTTTGAAAAAAATTGTGAAAGGATGATATGAACGCAAGTGATTTTCAAGTATGTTTTTGAACCACTTCTTAGCATCTTCATCAAGAGAGGAAGTCGATAACTTCATTACAATACTTCATGTTCTATTCCATTATCTTCCATGTCTACACCAATAGCATCAAGATATTCTTCATCTGTAATAACATTGTTTCTAGTGAATTTAGGTAACCTCTTGTGAGATTCTTTCGACATGTTATTGGGTTATCTAGGGATGTTGGCCATATCGAATGGCTTTTAAAGGTTTCTAGACCAAAAACAAGCCATTGGATAAATATGAAGGCATCCTTTGAACAAAGTTTTGACCAAAGGTGGATTATGTGGATGCCTTCCTCAATACACTTGAAAAGGTTTGAACCTTCCCTTCGGAAATTTTCTTTGAAAATATGGGTTTCTTGGTTTTGGATTTTCTAGATAAAATTTATAAAACGATCATCAAAATTCAAGAGGGAACATCCCTCAAATGGAGTCACAAAGAAATCTATAGGTATAGGCTTTAGGATAGACTTGACAAGTGTTGTTCTTGGACCATAAATGATTCAAAATCCTCCTCGCCAATGGTGCCAAAAATGTTATCGCACAATTTGTAGTTAGGGAAAATTCCAACCCAAATATCAAATGTATGACACAACTGGGGATACATATCACTTTCACCTCTATATATATCCCTCTCATTTTAGTGATGGAYAGGTCCAACACAAAAGAGGATTCTCGGGTGACCCTAAGGGGATTGTAAGGGAAAAGTCYAAGAGCTGAAGGAACCACCCCTATAGGTCATGATTAAAGGGTCTTGATGATTGATGGAGGATGAGTACAGGTCAAGGAAAAGGTATCTAATTGATATTACCAACAAAACAAATGTTAAACAACCCAAATCAAGACAATATATAATGAAATAAGCCTCGAGACAAGAGCTAAAACAACAAGAAGTGTTGTTGCCCCAAAACTGCAGCATATAATAGTGATATATCAACAAAAATAGAATTACAGTAGTTGCAAATTACACCATCAAAAACATCATATGATATTGAAACAAGGATTATGATTAGTAGACAATATTCCATTGCTTAAACAAAGATTTTGATGGAAAAAGAGGGATGCAAAAGAGTATTATCATCAATTTTTATAACACTATGGTTGTATAAAACATTTTTTACAAAAACAAATTCTAACCACTAAAATCAACAAGTAAACCATCCAAACAATCTCCCTTTAAGAATAGATTAGTTATAATAGATCACAAGAAAATTTCAACGTTAAAAAAGTGGCGAAATTGTATGAGAAAGAGTGTTTGTTGCAGCCTTAATGGTTGTCGATTAAAGTTTATTACAATAGACTAATCACTTAACAAAACAAGATTCCCTTGATGTAGAAGAGAGTCTAAAGCATGTATAATTCCAATCAAACTTAATCAATTTCAATCTTTCAATTTTCAAATTTATCAATGCAACATATATTAGGGGAATTTTAAGTAAATAAAAGGCCTCAAAAAAATATGTACCACCAAAATACAATTTATAAGAGCCAATCACAATTTAGAATATGACATTATCCTTGGGGATGACTTGACATTGTTTGAGTTAAAGATGGTGAGTTGTTACATTCTAAATGGGGGATGAAAACCATTATTAACTATGTAGTGCTTTAAGAAAAGTACTCAAAGTACTCTTCAATTACTATACTTTTGATTCAAATACCCATTTCCATTCATACATTAAACACTTTGTATTTTAAATTTAAAAAAAATATAAAAAAATATGTTCTAATTGAAATACGTGCTAGATTGATTTACTATATGAGTACGTTAAAATTTTAAGAGTACCATTGGTTGGAATTACATGATATGTCACATATATGATACAATATATTATATATGATATAATAAATCATACATTATATATAATATATTATATCATATATAACATATGGTGTAACATATCATTGTAAACATATAATATATAATATGGTGTAACATATCATAAGTTGTAAATATATAATATTATAAGTTGTAAATATATATTATATAATATATAATATATAATATATCATATGTTATATATGATATATTATATCACACACATATTATATAGTATATCATATATTATATGTGTTTCATAACTACATATTTCTTGTATTATAGATTTTTAAACATTCTATTATACATTTTAAAAATTATTTAAAATACAATATATATATCATTTTTATATAATATATTAATTATATATTACTATATGGGTTTATATTTTAAATACTAATATATTCTATAATTAATAATTTATGAATTTATATTTATATTTTATTTTGAGTTATTTAAGGACAAATGACACATGCATTAGTTGTTTAAGTACAATGATTTTTTTTTAAAATCTCACTTTTATTTACACTCACATCCTTTCATTTTAGTCACATCAATAGATGTTTTTTTTTATTAATTTTATTTCTAGGGAACTTTTCAATTTAACTTAAATATAGTTACATGGATTGCAATCCAAAAGCTAAGTTGTAAATATACCTCCCCCACAAAATGACAAACTCATAATATTTTATAACATCTCTTAGGAGATCCTTTTTAGACCTCAAAATTCCCCTAATGTAAAATCTCCAATGAAAATATTAGTGTTGTGTTATTGGGTGAATAAAGTCTCTTCCTTGGAAGACAAACTAACCAAAGAGAAATAAAAAGTTTTTCTTGAGAGTTCAACCCTTATAAAACCAAAGAAATCAACAACCCTTCCAAATCATCTAGCTCGAAATACAGGACAAACTAGAGTTTAATGATTTCTCTAGGGGTGTAAACCCTCTTACTTCCTATAGAAAGAAAACCCTAGCTAAATATTTTTTTGTGTGACTAGGGGAATCAGTCAAATGGAAGTATCATACTCGCATGATACGAGGTCGAATCCTACCGACTACCTTATAACCCCTAGGGAGAATCGCATCGCCCGCAAGCACGCCTCTCGATAAATCACGGTGAGAATCGACCTTGAGACCTCTTTTACATATTTCCTTCCATTTACACGACACTTGCCAATCGGTCTACACCCTTGTGGGAAACCCTAGCTAAATATTGCTATAAGGGTGTAAACTTTATTACTTCTTATAGAAAGTCTTTTATCCTTCCGAGAAAAAAGAAAAATAAACTTGAAGGAATTTGTAAACCCTTATACTCCTCCGAGGGCTTGAAATTATTTCCTTGAAATTTATCGAATAAAACAAAATAAATTGTATAAATTACTCACCCAATCCAAAAGAAGGAATGCAAAAAACCTCACTATCAATGATTATCCAATAATTTTCCAAATAAAACCATCAAAGAGAAGTCATTATCCTTTAATTCTCCAATAGACAAGTCATTGCATCCATTATGATGAGAAAAAGAGAGGGAAATGTTTTAGTCCAAGAAGTAATTTCATGAGTGATGAGTTATGTTCAAATGAGAAATGACTTGTCTCTTTTTATGTGAGGAAAATCCAATTCATAGTTTGTCCACATTGCAATTAAATCCATAATTTTAGGTTAAAACCAAAATTAGAATGCTTAACTAGCAAACCAATTTGTTCTTTTTCCCCACATAGGCTACAAAATACCAAAAAATAGAAAATGATGGTATGTAAGCCCATAAGGCTCCTCTTCAAGGTCTAATGTGTGAATGTAAGCTTCCAAAGGCTAGGACGTCAAGCTAGGAAGGTGAAACATCATCCCGAAATCAAGGAATAATGTGGGGTCTCCAACCCACAACACCAACAAGGTCACCTAAATGAACAAATGTCCCCTCAAAAGTTTGATGTCATGATCCAAAGGACAGACATTTGGGCATGGGAGGCTACAATCATCTCCTCTTCATTCTTTCATGCCTCATTCAAATTATATAGACACAATCCAAGGTGAAATTCTCATCATCCTAGGTCTCAAATGCATGGAGGGAAACATCCATCCTACGGGATTTTAAACCCCTATGAAGACCCAAGTGGATTATTCCCTCCATGAATGGATTTCACCAAGAAAGGTCCTTCAAAGAGAAACAAATATAGCTTCCAAGGGTCCATAAGTCATATGAATCATGCCAACTAAACCACATTTAATAAAATAACCACCCAAACATGTGTAGTAAATCCCCCGTTTTCAAATTAAACAAATTCTCAAATACCTTGTAAAATTTGTCAAATTTAGGTATGGGAGGGGTGTCATGGTTCCCAATTGGGTAGCTCAATCCCCAAGTGAGGAATATTTCCCAAGAAGACCCTTTATAGAGCTGTAATGAGTATGCGATGAAGGGGGAAGCACTCTTGACCATGGGTTTCTTGACATATCAAGGGATCATATTTTCTCATTTATGGGTTCCCTTGTGGAGGGTGCGTTGCACCCCTTCGTTATCAATGCAACATTTTTCCAAGACCTTTATTTTTCTTTCCACCGAATTTTTTTGTGGTCCAAAAATTATGTTCTATGTGTAATGGAAATAAAAATAGTATCACAATGCCACTTAAATTTAGAATGCATTGAGTGCTATGTTCAAGTAGGACACTTCTTATTTATTTTATTTTTAAAGGTCATTTATTTTTATGGAGTAGAGTTTCACGGCTCTCAGGACCCTAGGGAAGGAATCTAGAAGGATAGATTATGTATTTTGATTTTTACATTGCTAGTTGCAACACCTCTAGGCCTTTAGCCCCTTTTTCCCATAAAATAAGGTACAAACCCTTCTTGGGCTCAATGAGATAGAAAACCAAAAAGCTGAGAAAACAAAGGGGAAGAAGTGTGGAAAATGGTAAGTATGAGAGGGAATGGTAGATGACTCTTCAAGGAGACCCCCTAGTAGCAACCCTTATCCCATGGGTGACCTACTTAAGAGGATACCATTTCAACCACCAAGGTAAAATTAGGAAAAAGATATCATTTCCAAGTAAATGTTTCATAATCAAGAAAGGACTCTTTTCAACATGCTCAAATTATTCAAATATTAAAGTGACACTTACCATGAGGTCGGACTTGTTACATTATAAATAAAGACCTACTGCCTTTTCTAGGATAAGTTGGTGTGACAAACATTGCTATGCTATTATCGATGAGTGGTGGAGAGTGGTGGAGAGGAGGGGCTCTATCTGCTCAATGTGAGCTCTTTTGGTCATTTGGATCTTGACACTCCATGTCTACTACCTGTGGTCATGAAGACATCATCTCCTTAGTTACCCCTTGTGATGTCCCCTTCCATTTGATCATGATGGAAGGGTTACTTAGTATCCTATGTCAATCTCCTAGGCTATATTCAGTGAAGAAAAAGGGAGTCGGGGGGTTTATTTGATGTCACTTAGCTAGGAGATGTTATATTTCTAAAGTGACATTAAGTAAAAAGGTAATAAAGTAATTTTTAGATTAATAGTTACTTAAACATTCATAAAAAGTGAATTTTAATCTTTAAGTGAAAAGAAAAATGGGAATAAGGGTCATGGGGATTAAGTCAAATATGAAATATCTAGAAGAGGAATC
>JASDQU010307925.1:2273-23423 GCA_032191745.1 Picea mariana
TGGAAGGCCAAAATATGCAATTGGGGAAAATCCTCATTTCTCTCCTAATCATGGAAGATAGTCATGGTGTATGTGCTTGTTGACCTCATACTGAGAATTGGAAGCAGATCCTAGTATTTTATATCAGTTGGGGACTTTACTTTTGGGAGATCATCTAGAGTCAAAAGTGCATGTACTTGAGGTGTGTGGCTGTTTTCTTTCACTTGCATTTCATGGAAACCTTTTGCGTGAGAGAACTGTTGCTAACAAAGTCTTCCAAATGATCCTGGAAATGCTTGGCTCTTCAAAGGAGGACATCCAAAGGATCCCAAGACTTTCACAGATTGGATGAGGGCAGCTCATGTCAATGTTTGCTGACATTGAACCATTCCACAAAGATGCAAAAGGCACATCAACTTTGGCGGGGCTAAATATATATAGACAACTACATCTGTGTTGTTTTTGTTGAATACCATATCTTCATTTGGCTGTGGCTTACTGGCATCTGGGGTTGGCATTGGCTATTGGATCTGTGGCTTTACAAATATCTGTTACCATTCATTTTTATCCTCCTTTTTCATATGTAACTTTTCTTGCAGGTCTTTTCCAGGAAGAAGATTTACACTTGAAGGATGTCTACTATTCTAAGCTGAAGGATTTTATGGGAAACTGCTGCAATAGAGTGAAAGATTGTTTGCACATATTGACCATATAATGAGCAACATGAGAAGTGAAGCCTGAGTAGCTTCACATGTTAGGGAAATAAAATAGGATAAATCAGTCAGTCACCAAGAAAATTAAGTGCAGAACAGAGCAGAGGGATATTCTTTTTGCACAGGTAATCGAGATTCATCAAGTTTTGATTTTTGGGTAAGTTTCTGTTTTTGGTGGTTTAGGCGAGCCTGTGTGTGTGCTCATTAACCACCGAAAGGGGACGAATGACTCCATGTCCCAATACTAAAGGCACAAGGTCTGCTAGGTTCTTGAACACCTCACAGGGAGATACCCATCCCAGTTGGAGCCAAATGTTAACTCTCAAAAACGCACCGGCATTTTTGAAGGAAAGATGCCTCATCTTGTAGGGAAAAATTTTCTAGGCTTCCCTAGCTCCAAATCCAAATATGATTGCATCATTGGAAAGATTATGATCTGTAGTTAAAAATCGACTATTTGAACGTGTAAAACAGACATTCCACGGCTGAGAAAATTGATTTTTCCCAAAGGCAGTTTTTTCTGAAAATTCTGACTTTCGGTGGTTAATTCACCCAGAAGGCTTCTATGTTAACCACCGAAAGCCTGTTTTAATCAGAATTCTTGAAATTTCGCCCAGATCAGGAATTTTTGAAGCATAATGAGATGAAACCTCTTGGAATAGACATGTGGTGAATTATCAAGTCCAGCACAACAGTTATTTTTGACAAATGGTGGAGAAAGGAGGTGTTTCAAAGGTTTTTGATGTCTTTAACAAAGGCAGAAAAGTAGGACACCTGGCCACATCAGAAAATTCGACTTGGTATCCATTTTAGAATGATCCCTTAGCCTCAGGAGGCTGTTCTACACATCATCAACAATCAGCAGAAAGAGAGATCTGGGATTGACCTCATTTTGAGGAAACATCCCACTTATTTTGCAATAAAATTTGACTTGCTATTTTTAGTTGATTTGATTCATGTTTTGAGGATATGAAAACTGTTTGTAAATGCTATAAAGCCCAAGAACTCAGTATGAGAAGGGGTTCGATTTTGGATAGATTAATTGGCTATTGTATTCAGACTTTCTATGTTAATACAGATCACAGGTTCCTTTCAATTTTGATTGTCAGCTTTCCATCTTTCTTTTGCATTATTATCTGTGTTGTCAAGCTTTGAATGGTTGTTATCCCATTGTTTAGCTCATAGCCTGGTAATAAGTCTTTTGATTGTCTCTTAGACCCTACATTGTATTGGTTTAGTTACAATCTGTTCTTCACCCACTTTAAAGCTATCTGCTGATTAATCAATCTTTGAGAGCACTGTCTATTTGTTTATCATTTTCATGTTTGAATGCCATAAGCTGTATTGAGTTGTCCCATTGATCCACCTTTACAAAATACAAAAACATTCATTTCTTAAGTTACCAAGCACCTTTGGTCTGCAACCACAAAGGGTTTCTTGGAGTGATAACACCAAGTTTGTAGGGCATTTCTGGAGGACCTTGTGGAAGAAGTTGGGGACAAGTTTGTCTTTTATCTCAGCATATCATCCTCAGATGGATGGACAGACAAAGGTCGTGAATAGGAGCTTGGGAGATTTGTTAAGAAGCTTAGTGACGGAACACCATAGTCAATGGGATAACATTCTGCCACAGGTGGAATTCACTTACAATGTTTCACTCAATAGAAGCACAGGGCAAAGTCCATTCCAGATTGTATATGGAATGCAACCAAGGGGATTTTTTGAACTAAAAGATACAAAACAAGCTGAATTCAGGAGTGCTAGTGTAGAGGGCTTTACAGAAGGAATGAAGGATCTTCACAACCGAATTAAGGAGCAATTGCAGAGTTCAAGTCAAGAATACAAGCGAAGAGTAGATCAACACAAGTGAGAACTTCAATTTGAAGTTGGTGATCTGATTCTTGCCCATCTGAGGAAGGAAACGTTCCCAAGGGGAACGTATAATAAGTTGAAGATGAAAAAGATTGGACCGTGCAAGGTCATAAGGAAAATTGGGGCAAACACATATGAGATTGAATTACCCGATGGGGTCGAAATCTCACCGATATTCAATGTTGTGGATTTGTATCCTTACAGAGCTGAAGAGGTAAGAGTAGAGAAGGAACAAAAAGAGGTCCAATGGACAAAACAAATGCATGTAACTGACAAGCCACAGATGGAAGGCATAATTAACAAAAGGATTAGAAAAAAGACCAGGAGGAAAGAGTATTTTGAATACTTGGTCAAGTGGAAAGGATATCCAGTTGAAGATGCCAGTTAGGAGGATAAAGAATCAATTCATAGGCATGGACAGACTGTGCAAGAGCTCATGAATAGGAGTTCATGCAAATTTTCAAGCAAGGGAGTATGATGCAAGAGCATCGTATGCAGCCATCCAAGCAAGCATAAAGGTGGCAGACAGTTGGAAAAGCACCAGCGCACATTTTGAAATGTTTTGAAAAATTAATGAGCGGATATTAATGTAATAGCTAGGGGAAGCGTACTTACATTTATATCTTGGAATTGTGAATAAATATTGAGTGATTTATCTCATCTGTCAAATGTAATAGGCATTTAAGTCTGTTTAATGAAAGTAGGTAGATTTGATTTAATAGATTAGACAGTTTAGAAGCATAGGAGGGAAAACAGATATAGACACCCTCACCCTTGTATCATTGTAGCAGGAACATTATGATCATTGAGAGAATTCATAAGTTGTAGAGTTGTAGCAGAGAACTATAGAGAAGAACCCATGTATACGAGCACTTGAGTTAATATATAAATATTTGACTCAATTTTCATGGTGTTATGATGCTTACTGTTTACATTTGTTAAATGGTATGCTTACAGTTGTTTTATTTTCTTTGTTATGCATTTGTTTCAATGTTGTGTCGGGAATATGATTTCATGTCGAGTGTATGAAGTCTGAGAGAGGAGAAGAATGAGTTTCAATTGTTTCTTTTCCTTAGAATTCCTGCAAAGAGTGCAGTGAACGTCCGCAAGGTGTGCGTTGACGAGGATCTAAGTTTTATCTCAGAAAGCTTAGGAGAGATATCATTGTTCTCATAACCAACAAAAGTGCAGGTGAGGCACAGAGCCATGCAAGGTGTGCGCAGGCTGGTTGAAGCCTTAGAACTTACCAACTAAGGTGAAGGTTGAAGGACTACTATTGTAAAGAGTGCACAGGGTTGAAGACTCAAATAACCAAAGGTTATTTGAAAGTTGCACAAGGAGTGCGAGCAGGATTTCTTTTGGAGGCTTGAGTTTGCAAGTGAGAGCTCAGGAGGGATAGCACTTTTGAAGTGTTCAAAGGGAGGTGGAGATTTAAGCCATCTCGCAGAAATCAAGTTCAGGTGGAAGGATGCCAAGTCATTTTGGCCAGAGATCCTTGAAGAAGAGTGAATGAATGGTGAAATTTCTTCGTGGATGAAGTGTCAAAATCTCGTGGACCATTGGATCCCACAGATCTGTGACAAGGTTAAGGATGATTGTCTTTTAGCGTTCAGAAGCTCAGGAGGAGTAACGAATATTGGATAAGAAGCAACAGGATCTACTGATCTCCCTTTGGAGTGGAATTTCGGTATTCCGACATTTCTAAGTTCGACATTTCGACAATTCCGATGACAAGGAGTCGGGGCACTTTACATTGAAAACCCCAAAGTTGTGAAATGCGACGTGTCTTTGGAGTAGGGTTGTGGTCACGGAGAAAGCAGTCACATGGACCAAGATTTGGTCAGGGGATAATCATCGTTGATCCCATTTCGACATTTCAGCATTTCGAGGTTCGGGAAGTAGAGGAGGTTGTGATTTTGGAATCGAGAGTTTCAAACTCCCGGTTCATGAAATCCTGAAAGATCCAGAGCCATTGGATCGAGGAAGATCTCAGCCGTATATCACATGGGAGGTGAGGCTTCGGGAATTCGAGAATCGGAGTTTTAAAAGGTAAGGAAACTCTCAGCTGTGGATTTTTGCGAGACGCAAAATCCCGAAGAACAAAAGAAAAAATTCCTGAAAGGTTGAGGAACAATAGTCGTTGGGCCCAATCGGGTTTCGAGGTTTCGAGACTCAAGAGGTAGAGTTTCATGGTCAAATCAAATCCCAAAATCATGAAGAGAGAAACAATGAAAGGTGGGTCCCAAGTATCAGTCAGAGGATACGTGCGGCGGAAGTCAAAGGAGTGGTCAAGGTTCAGTGAAAATCCCGAAAGGTCATCAATCTCACCAAAGGAGAAATTTCAGAATTCAGGGAATCATAAGGGAAGAGGAATGATTTTTGGTTGTTCGCTCAAGTCCCAAAAAGATGAAATTAGTGGGAAACAAGTGGCATGTGTTCAGTGCATTATCCAAAATTCCTTTTTCGGTAAAAGTCCTGATCATATTTGTTGATCGAGTGTGTAGAGTTAGCACCCTATGTTTGATCACACAGGCATAACTCATAAGGACCTGTGGATACACCCTTGTGTGTGTGAGATATTCCCTGTGGGGAAAATCGAAGAGTTAATCTGACTCAGGGAAAGGTTTAGAATGATCCTAAGACTGGGAGGTCACACAGAACCTGCTGAGGCTGGGGGTGCTATGCCATTTACCCTTGTCCATAGAGAGTTTTTTCCTTGTAACAAAAATAGTGACTTCACTGGGGAGAAATCTTCCTTCTAAGGGTTGAAGTAATTTTTATTCTTATGTTTCTCTTTTTCCTTTGTGTTTCTTGTCATATCACTGCTTGATAGATCCTGTTCACTATGAGTCTAAGTTTTCATTCTCTTACCCTTACCTGGCTTTGTTTTAAAGCATATACGCCATGTTTTCCTTGGTAGTCATGTATACACACTTGTTGTCTCACTGCAAGAAGCGTATATACATTATGTTCTCCTAAACAGTTGTGTATACCACTTCCCCTTGCTTGTTTGCTTGGTTGAGTAACTGTTGGGTAGGATATAAATATTGTTGAGCCTTCTTAGGTCTCTATAGTGTCTGGTGAGATTATCTGGGATGACAGGAAGCCTGTTTGGAATTGATTTTTTTTGGGCATAGTCTTTCTCTTTATTTTATATTTTTAATTTGTCCTTGGCTTCTAGGTTGTTTGCTTGGTTGCCCAATATTCTGCTTGAATTACTTCTTTTATACACAGTAGAATTCATCTATCAAGTTGCTTATCGTTCCATGAATTTTCTTTTTAGAATATTTAGAATACAAAAATATAGGCATTTTGCATTGGTTGGCATTTTTGTCTTTGAATTTTTATCATTAGCTTAGCACATTTAGCGAAAGATTGTATTTGACTTATGAATTGCAGATTTGAAATTGAAGACTGCATTATTTTTATTAGCATATCATTCATTGAAAAGTTAAATATATACTTTGCATTATATCCATATTTATTTTCTAGCAGAGTTAGAACACCATGAGTTTCACTTCCATACCTTTTTTAGGAACCATGGCCATTAAAATTTACTCTTTAAACTAAAATTGATTAGTCACAATTTTATTTTTTAGGGTGCACAAACTAGCTTAGGATTTAGTGCCTTGGAATAGGATTTTGTGAGTAAACTTCTCCAAGGCAGTTAAATCAACATATGTGTCTGAGACAGGGAGTTGAGAAGTGCATTGTAGAATCAGTAAGATCATAGGTTCCGCTCACATCGGAGTTAATCACGAGGTTGTGCGAAGTTAGTTGAAGGGATAACCCCTGGATACTCACCTAGAATCAGAGATATTCCTTTGGATTTATTTGTATTTGGGGATCTTGCTAGTTCCCATACCTCTGTGAGAGGCGGTGCTTTCAAGGTTTTGGGCTTTTCTACCCTATCCATACAGTGATCTGGACTTATGATTGCTCGCCTGTGCATCAATTATACACTGGTTTATTAGTTTCTTGACTTAGGTATCTCATAGGTTTCTTGTAGGGGTTATTCTACTTGTACCCTGAGTCAGATAAGGGTCGGACAACACAAAGCCTTTATGGAGGATTACCTCTTCGGGGAGATATAACCGACTGGTTGTTAAGACCACAAGGGCCCTTATAACTAATTCGGTTACCTCCAAACTTTAGCGGGGAGTCTCAAGTCTGTCTTGGACAAGACATACCTTCCTTTGCGAGGGAGGCCACTCAACCACTTTAGCCCATTTGCATGCATATTGTTCATTTGACTTTTTGGTATGATCTTTGACTACTAGTTGGCCATATGATATATTTTTATTTGTGGAAGAGTCATAAGTCATCGTCGATTCGGATCAACTTCCTCCCAGGTCCTGTCGATTGTTACAGTTACAACCAATTTTTGACTCCTCGCCTTCTAAAAGGTGTAGAGTTATCACTAGTGGTACACACACATCCATTTTTCAGACTTGTGGTCCCACAAGGATGAGTACCGAGTCTAGTCTTCAGAACACTAGGATTTCTTCGACTTCCAATCCCACAATAATTAATGGCACTTCGACATCTGCAGCCGCTACAGTTGCAGTGTCGAAGGCTTACACCGGTACTATGGCTCGACCTGTAGTTAATGCTTCATCTCTTGCCTCGAACCCTTTTGGGGGTTTTGGCCATTCTCTGAGTTACAATGTTCAGACCATCCCCATGGATTCTAGTCCATTTTCTTATGGTATGCCTAAATTCACCTCGTAGTTTTCAACTGCCATCCCAACTGCTAGCCCTAACACTAGCCTTAGACTTGGGGGCACTACAACTCCTTACACTCCTTCCCCATTTGGTGGTTCTCATATTCCCCAAACAAATCCTAATGTAGGGAGTGTCCCTATTCTTAAACCCGGGTCTAATCCTTCCACGGCTAGATGGAACAACCCAGCTACCAGACAAGTTCTGCGTTATATCCCTATCCCCTCGATGTCGATTCTGACCAATAGTTTTGGCATGATGAATCCACTTCAATCCTCTAGGTTCCCACCTGGAGGAGGTCAGTATTACACTTTGGGCACTCCCCAACATAGATATAATTTAGTTGGGGGCTGTTTTAACAACCCCCATCTTGGATCTAATCTGAATGGGGGCAATTTTCATAACCCTTATCAGAACATTCATGCTGGAATGATGCCCAATCCATATTTTACGAATCAGCCTGGAGGAGGGTCTTATAATTCCAGACAAGGTTTTGGTCCTCACCAGAATCCTGGATGGAACACAGTTCCTAATGCACAATATTTCATGGGAGGATGGGGTCAGGTGTCGCAACCCTGTATTCCCTTTCTAGCCATGCTTAATCTACCAGATTTGTCTAAACTAATGAATGAAACAGTGAGTCCTGGCCCCACATGGCCCCCTGTCCCTACCAAACTTCCATCAGAAATTCCAAAGCTTGAGGGTAAGAATGGAGAAGACCCTGGTGATCACATCACTACTTTTCACCTTTGGTGCTCATCGAATTCTCTGAACCATGATTCTATTAGGTTACGATTATTTCAGCGCACTCACATTGGAGTGGTGTCACAATGGTACATTGAGCTAGCCAGGGGGACATATGGGTCATTCCATTAGTTGGTGCTATCCTTTCTCAATCACTTTCAACTGCCCATTCGTTATGATGTTGGCCTTGAACTTTTGAAAAATTTATGCTAGGGTACCGACACTCACATCTCAGACTATATTCAAGAATGGCATAGGCGAAGGTGGTCGGTTAAGACTCCTATACCCCCGACCTTTCTTCTAGAATGGTTCTTAAAGTCTTTACATTCTCCTATTTCAAAGGACGTTGCTAATTTCGGGGTCTTTAAGGAGGAAGAAGCTTTCCTTAGAGTCCAGCAATTTGATTTGATATATGCTCAGTCTGGGATGTTATACCACCTTCTTCCAAATGCACCGCGGACAAATCACGATCCTAGAAAAACTCCCGGACCTCATGCCGATGGCATTGTAGGGTCAGCCAATGTAAAATCCACAGACTCAGCAACGAAGACTGCTAGAGTGCCAGCCTTGTCTGGATCCTCCAAACCCACCCTATCGTCAGATGTACATTTCATGCAATCGTCGAAGAACCCAAATGGTGACCAACAACCACATGAGAATAAAAGAAAAGGTCAAAATAATCATAAGGGTGGGAAGAATAATAATAATAAACCCAAGGACAAAGATAATAATAGGAAACAGGATGTTAATGCTGGATAGGGCAGGAAAGAGAAGCGTAAGGTGAAGTTTCCTTGTAAACTTTGTACCGATGACCAACTTACCCACTTGTCCCCCAAACTTGTGGAGGCTGCAAGGATTTTAAATCTACCGCCCGTTGCGCTGACGAATCCATTCCCACACAACCAACAATTAGCCTCGAGTTCTTCAAGCACTAGAAATGTGTTTGGTGGATGTCAAAACCCACCATCACAAGATGGAAATCGTTTTTGCATCAATATGGTCGACGCAAAAATTGATATAGCCACCCGTTCTCGATATTATAGCTCTTCAAAAGATAGTACTGGCCTAGAAGCTCCTCCTCCACCCCTGGAGATGAACTTACATATCGAGAAACCAGAGCCACTTCCTTGTATTCCAAAATGAGTACTCAAGTGCTCTACCCATAACCCTAATGCTAGAGCCTCCCATAACTACTCTATTGTTGAAGATCTAGGCCAAACCCCTTCTGCGATGTCGGATGTGGAGGTACTCCAAACGTGTCCATCACAGAGGAATGCCTTACTCTTTGCCTTAGGAGCTCTAGAACCTAGTGGCTCGAAATTCATCAAGTTTGATGTCACGTACGTGAAGCCTCGCTTACCCTACCATGTGGCTTTTAAAATCCACATGGAGTATTCCAAGTATACTATCAAACCAGCGGTTGCTAATGAAGGTGCTGCCACTTGCGTGATGTCCCTAGTCTATTGGAAAGTTATCAGTTCTCCGACCCTTTCCAAGTCATCGAATATGTTGACTGCATTTGAAGGTCATTCCTTCCACCCTCATGGTATTCTCCCTGCCTTTCTAGTCCAGTTAGGTGGGAAGAGGATAGAGGTGGAAGTAGAGGTAGTTGATTCACCTCTCGATTATAACTTGTTACTAGGTCGCAATTGGACCTATGTTATGGTCGTTGTTGTATCGTCTATTTTTCGTGTGCTTTGTTTTCTTCATCAGGGGGATATCGTGACGATCGACCAGTTATCCTTTGCGTACTTTAGTCCTAATGAACCTGTTGGACCGTCAATCCCTGTGATCGACAATTCTCAGTTGGCAACTGAGAATATCGGTGTCGAAATTTATTCTTCCCTCATGAGTACTTTCGACTTCTCGTCACCGATTCACCACATTTATTCCATGTCTAGTAGGCCCACTTTAGCAGAGAGATCCATTCCTTTACACACTTCCTATTTTAGTGATCCTTGGACCCTACCTTCTTTGACTTCGTCGATTGAAGGTGATTTGCATGCTGTCATGGATATGCCACTATCGGCAGTGGATATTGCGTATCAGGCTATCCTTGATTCTTCCGTCGATCCTGATCCTGTTACCTCACGGATGGACAAGGAGGATCCTGTTCTTAGGCCCATATGGGCCACTTCGTTATCTTGTTCACATGATTTTCTAGATGGGAATTTTCCTTCAGATGAAACCATCCTTGAAGCCATGAATGTTTTCGAGAGACCTTGGAATGATATGCATCATCAATCTTGTTTTCTCTCAAGTCTTGAAAGAATCGAGCGAGATGATTTTTGATCTACCTTGAGTGAGATAGTTGGTCACGCCATAGTTCCACTTGATACGCATGGTATTTGTGCCAAATGAAATATGGCAAGTATTTCTCCTACCGTCTCGATCGACATCTCTCTTACCCCTGGAAAAATTGAAAACATAAATATAGGTGCCAATTGTTCACCAGAAGTGATTCTGATCTACACCAACCTCTTCAAAGAGTTTCAAGATGTATTCACTTGGTTAGATGAAGAGATGCCAGGGATCGACCCTCGTATTGTCGAACATGAAATTAAAACTTATCTGGATGCTAAAACTGTTCGACAACATCTTAGAGTTGTTAATCCTAGGAAGGCCCCCACTATTAAGGCAGAGATGGAGAAGCTACTTAATGTCGACTTCATCTACTTGGTTCCCTTGACCGAATGGGTATCCATCCCTGTTCCTATGAATAAAAAGAAAGGAACCATCTATGTGTGTATGGACTTTCACGACCTGAACAAAGCTTGTCCTAAAGATAACTTTCCCATGCCTTTCATTGATCAGATTCTCGATTAGTGTGCGGGAAGCGAAATATTTTCCTTTATGGACAATTTTTTAGGATACAACCAAATCCAGATCAAACCTAAGGACCAACACAAGACAGTATTTATATGTCCTTGAGGTACTTTTGCATACTGGAAAATGCCTTCCGGCTTAAAAAATGCCGGAGAAACCTTCCAACGCGCCATGACTTTTCTTTTCACGATCTCAAGCATATAGTCAAAGATTACCTCAATGATATTGCTGCTCACTCTCACAAGAGAGTGGATCATGTCACACACCTTCGACTGGTTTTTGAAAGATGTTGTTACTATAGAATCCGTTTAAACCCTCACAAATGCTTCTTTTGCATTAGTTTTGGCCGTCTCTTAGGATTTTTAGTTTCCAAGACTGGGATCATGGTAGATCCTCTTAAGGTTGAGGAAATACTTCAATTGCCCCCCCTCCCCCTGCGCATGATTAGACAACTTCAAGGTTTACAGGGGAAAGATAACTTTCTGCATCAGTTTATAGTGAATTATGCCAGTATCACTAAGGGTTTCATGCGCCTACTAAAGAAAGACATCCCATTTATCTGGGATGAGAAATCCCAGGAGTATTTTGACACCTTCAAGAAAGCTTGGGTATCAGCTCTTCTACTGAAATCTCCTTACTATAGTAGAGATTACTTGTTATATATTTCCGCGTCCAAAGAGATGATTGGTATGCTTCTAGTTCATAAGGATGATGAGCTCCATGAGCACGTCATCTACTATCTTAGTCAAAATTTAGTCAGTCCTGAGCTTAATTACTCTCACGTCGAAAAGCTAGCTTTGGCTTCCATTCACCTAGTCCAACGTTTACGACACTATATGTTGCTTTGAAAAACTATTGTAGTCCCTGATGTTAATCCATTTCAATATGTCCTCACTAGGCATATCATAAGCAAGAAATATAATAAATGGATTTTAATATTACAAGAATTTGATCTCGACTTTACTTCAGCCAAGTCCAAGAAGTCACTAGTTTTTGCAGAGTTAATATTCGATTTCCCACGATTAGACGAGGATGTTATCCATGTCAATTTGTTTTCAGACAAACACATTTTCCTTGTCTCATCGTCTGAAACCTAGTATGGAGACATTGTTTTGTATCTTCAAACCTTGAAGTTCGCTCAGCATATCTCGAGAGATGATCAATGGCGAGTTAGATACCAAGCCAAAAAGTATACCATCATCGGAGACACTTTGTATTGCCGAGGAATCGATAGTATCTTACGTTGTTGCTTAACTCATAAGGAATCTGAGTTAGTCCTAAATGACTGCCACAAAGGGTCTTGTGGTGGTCACCTATCTAGGCTTGCAATAGCCCAAAAACTCTTGCGAGTCAGTTACTTCTGGCCCACCATATTTAAAGATTTCACTGAAGCTATTAAGAAGTGTCACCCCTACAAGGTGTTCACTTGGAAGACGTGCTCGCACAAAGACCCTCTTCACCCAGTCGTTACCGTCAGTCCCTTCACCAAATGGGGGGTAGATTTCGTTGATTTCAACCCAACTTCGGATATGGGGCATAAACACATCATCGTGGTTGTAGACTACTTTACCAAGTGGGTCAAAGCCATGCCTACTATAAAATCTGATGGGAATACTGCAACCTTCTTCATGTTCAACCAAATTATTGCCCGGTTTGGTATCCCGAGTGAGATTGTCACTGATCATGGCAGTCACTTTCAGAATGAAATGATGGTATAACTAGCGTCTAACATAGGGTTTAAGCATGGTCAATCATCTCCTTATTACCCCTAGGAAAATGGGCAAGTAGAGGCCATCAACAAGTCTCTCAAGACCATCTCGCAAAAAACTGTTAGTCGGAGTAATTCCAATTGGCACATCATGTTGTATCCCACACTTTGGGCATACCGAACCTTGGTTAAGACTACCACCAATTTTTCCCCTTTCCAGTTAGTGCACAGTGTGGAGTCGATACTTCCCGTTGAATGTGAAATCCTGTCTCTCAAATTAGTAGTCGAGCTCCTACCTGACACTTCATATTTAGAGCGACGCCTGTTGCACCTAAAGAGTCTTGACGAGCAGTGTTGAGACACATTTACGACTATCGAGGCAAACAAAAAATGTGTCAAGGTTCAGTACGACAAGTTTGTCTGCCCCAGGTTTTATACCGAGGGTGACTTGGTCCTCTTATATGACCAATCCAAACAACTGCCAGGGGAAGGCAAGTTTAAACCCATGTGGCATCGTCCTTATATCGTGCAACGTGTTCTAGAAAAAGGAGCCTACGAATTGGAAGATTATGAAGGAAAGAAATTGGCCGAGCCCAGAAATGGGCTCTACTTGAAAAAATTTTACGCCTAAGCCCTGGGCTTGAGCGAAACCCTTTGTATACTAATGTAAATTTAGTGTATTTACATCCTTTTTCTTTTAGTCTTCGGCTTGTTTATCGAGTTTTCCCTTTTGGTTGGCAGATGTCAACGGAGTCTTCGGTCTACCTAGAATTCGCAGACAGGACCAATCGTCATACACAGAACTTGGCTTCCTCCGCTTGGGTGATTTACTCACCCGATGGTCTACTGGTGTCTTCAAGTGGCGTATTCCTAGATCCATCCATGAACTATGTGGCCGAATATAGCGACGTCATATAACTTTTGAGTGATGTTATCTCACATGGTATTCACTCTCTAGAGGCTCACCTAGATTCTCAGTTAGTCGTATGTCAGTTGAACGACAATTACCATGTGCGTGATCCGACTTTACTCAGTTGATTCCTATGGGTACATCTTTTAGAACAACAATTTGATTTTATTACATACTTCCACATTCCTAGAAGTTCTAATCATGTATCTGATGCCTACGCTAATTATGTTTTAGATTGGAATTTGTCACATTAATGAAGAAAATAAGACCATGAAATCAATGTACACATTGTAAGATATGAGTAAAGCCGAAGATCCCTATTTATATATTTCCAAAAAAATATGGTGTTTATATTACAAAATTGGGGCTAAAACCCTCAAAATACATATAAGTTGATATACATGTCCCATGACATCTACACCTGTGGCACCGAATGTGTATCATGATATAAAACCATGGCATTTGTGAGACGTCGGAAGAGTCATACCCATGCTCTAGGTACACCGACAACCTGTCGTTGTATGGATTTAGGTAGATCCTCCACTTGAACCATAGGAATCCTCTGTGTCAGACGAGACAGGTTACCCTACACGTTCTGTAGGACTCTCTCCACTTCTTCTGCCACTGCCTCATCTCCCCAGTGCCTCCACCTATATCATAGGAATCCCTCTGGCCATTGCAGACCCACATCTGCAATCACACAAGTATCGAGTTAATATTTAAAACACCATCCAAAAATATTTTTTGTTTTCTTCAATACAAATATACAAAAAAATGAAATATATAAAAATGTTTTACCTATGGCACCGTAGATGGATCCTAGTGGAAGCGGCATATCAAGATCTCCTCTGAAATTGATTCCTGCATAGGGATAGTCATCCAGAGCTATGATTTGTCTCTGCCACCAGAAGAAAAAATCATCATTGTAGGGTGTCACCACCCTACCTCCCCCCTGTTGTCTCATGACCTCGATCCATTGCACCATAGTCGGATCACGTGTTCCTCTAGGAATGATCTCCAATCTAGGTCCTAGACTTGGGACTCGCTCAAAAAAGAAGCTGCAAAGGATAGAGGCAAACTCGAAGTTTTGCTTCCCCCCCTGCTTGCACTCTGTCAACTGACCTTTCATATTGGTCAACAGTGAGGTACACCAATTGTAGACGGTGGGTCTCACACACTCTAGTGCATAAAACATAATTGGTCTCGATGCTTGATGCAATGAGGCCAATCCTATGATCCTGGTAAGCACGAGCACAATAATCTTTAGGCTAAGGTTACCTATAGTTCAGATAGGGATTTGACTTTCCACCACGGGAGTCCCTGCAACATAGTGGGCCTTGATGTATTCTTCAACCTTCATCACACTCCCTGCCCCATGTGACTTGAGGTCCACAACCTCTCCTCAACGTGAAATTCCAGTCAAGAAGTAGATGTCCTCTACCTCGATCCTTAATGGTTTTCCATCAAGGATAAATCTCTTGCTATCAGGATCCCAATAGCCCACCAACATTTCCAACAACCTCACTTGGCCCCTCATTCCTTTGAGAGCCCAAAACTTGTATAAACCACATCTTTTTAAAGCCTCTTGAGCCATCAGATCTCAATCCACTGCTGCATCTACCTCCTCATGCTCTCGCTCTATCCATTCCAACACCATCCTGCAAAAAACCAAGTCATTTTTTATTTAGAAACATCATTTTTTACCATTTGCGCACGTATACGCTGTTTATTTACAAACAATCATGGTTAGGTCCTGATATACGCCCCCTGTGATTCACACAAGGGCGTATAACTAGTCGTATACACGACCTATTCAGAAAAATCTGCGTATATCGAAAAACCAAATTTGTTCCCTTAAAAACTAACAAAATAGAACCTAACTCAAAATTGTAAACCATTGAATTTGAAGAGGATGGGATGAAGAGTTACCTGGTCTAGACGATGCATGATTTTGTTGCCTATTTCTCCCGCAATCGTCGTTTGAATTCTAGAGGTGTTTTAGTCCAAATTGCACTATTTGGGTAAAAATGAAAATGATATAGTAAATTTTGATTTTATTACTATTTATAGGTCATTTTTTACCCACTTGATATAGTTTTATGCTATTACTTTGTCTAATGGACTAATTCAACAATGGTTTTAAGATGGTTTTTGTAGTTTCGACTCAATTTTCTTGCGGATTTCAATGTCATGGTTGGTCGTTCGTCTCCTCGGGTAGGTATATTCATAACCTAGCATATAAGATAGGTATCTACTCCATCGTGCATTTTTTTTTTTCATTACCATTCAACTACCTCTTTTTACACCTTAGGTACAAACCCATTTATTGTGACGCATAAACCTCCATCTACTATTAATAGCATCATTAATAAATGGTAGAGACTTACCAAACATGGGCACCCTAGTTAGAACCTCTTTGTCATTTGGTGCCCCTGCCAAGTTTTTTTCTTAGGACCGGGAGTCCATTATAATTCAATAAGTGACTTTACAATGAGCCTCATTTCTCATTCATGCACATGCAGCCTTGTAACCCGGGGACTCCCAATAACGAGTCTTAGTTAAGCTCTTTTCCGACTCGTCCAAAAACTGAAAAGATCATCGAGTGATTTGTCCCTTTCACACTCGTTAAAGTTGGATTTGAAAGATCATGAGTCCTAGTTAATCTCTTTTTCGACTCAATATAAAAAATAGAAAAGATTGTTGAGTGAACTTGTCTTTTTCACACTCGTAAATTGGATTTGAAAAGACATATATTTGGCACAATTTTATCCCTTTTTCACACCAAGTAGACTAAAAGATATAAAAAAGGACATTTTTTGGCGTTAAGTTGTGATTGCATCCCATGCCCTCACTTGCTGTATTGCTCCTTTAGTCGGTTCTCGCTTTGCATTATAAACCATTGCCTAAGCAGTTTGCATCCTCAACTAATAAGAGCCTTGTTTTTATCCTTCACAATTTAACACCCTATACCCTAGAGGGACCATCACCCCGAGTGTCCATATCCTGCATGCATTTCCTTGCATTAAGCATAGGTACGTTCCACTGTTGGAACTAGTTTTGCTTACTTGTGACACTCGTTCCCTCCTCTGTATCATAGCATTCATTTGTTATGAAAAAACAAAAAAGATGGGCGGGAATGGAATACTATATTGTAATTGGTAGTAGTCGTGTCACCTTTGAATAGAGCACAAATTTATTAAGTCCGTGTGTCATCATAATTTTGGGTTTAGCATGGCCCTAGGAAGATGATCCCACTACAAAGTTTTCTCTACCAACTGGTTACTCTTCCAGTCCCTATAGAGAATGTTATTGATGCCTCCCACATCTAATTGTCACATCATTGAGTCCATGTTGTCGGAGCCCACCATATGTCTCATGATCTTGTTCAAAGGAAGTCTATCAACCCGTGTCGGCCACTCCTCAGAAATATTGACTTTGCATGTCAGCCATACCTTCGGTTTGTCTCAAAATCACATGATACTTTAGTCTTATCGTGCACCCTGGCCCTACTTTCATCATTGGTAGGTCACCTTGAACCCAACAATCAACATTTCATCATTGGTTGTTGACTAGGTGGGTTCCCTTGTGTTCGGCGACAAGACATCTATTCACACTTTGGGATTTGTGCAGTGTCTAGGATTCCATTAGCCTTATTGGTGGTTTCCTCACCTTTGTCAACAGGTTTTCATCATTGGCTGCTATTCAGAGGGTCCTTTTTGTGTACCGCTTGCATTTGGCACACGCAAAAGACGCACAGGGTCATTGGTTCGTGAACATTTTCTTCATCCGATCTCCACCATATCATGAAGCTCCTGCTTTGTTCCTCGTGATGACTGATGAGAGATGCATCAATGCTCTCCTTTCAGCAGGTCTCCTTCCATCAACTTCAGCTCATTTATTCTGGATATGGGACCTAGATTTTTATGAGTACCTTGAGGCTTGCAATCATTAGTGACAAGCTCTCTCGCCATTGACAGATGGGAATACATCAATGTCTCCTAATCAATAGATCTCTCAAGTGTTCCACACCAACTCCTTTATTCACATTTGTAGAGATGTACTCGGTGCCTTGATACCTACTTTCATTATCGGTAGGTTGTCTCGCGTTTTTTAACGGTATACTTCAATGACCGGTAATCAAATGGTGTCTCATCCTGTTTGTCCTCAACTCATTTATTCACATGATGTAGACTTGCACCATTGGAAGATAGTATAGAAGACTTGAAGACATCACTATTTGGCCACAGCTTTCCTGATTTATTGCTTCCATTTCATTGGACCAGTACCTATTTGACTTCAGTGATCATGAGAGATCAGATTGTACTCCATGGTATACAAATATCTTCAAATTGATTTTTGAGACTAGTTTCAATGGGCCTTGTTCRTGACTATGACAACTTTTGGCATATAACCGCATTTGTATTTGCCTATTMATCGCCATGAACACTTGTTTGGTTTATTTTCCACATGGATYTGCATTGTATTCTTGGCAGCCATGTATGCAAAGCCWGTACATAATSTAATAAGCAATTGAGTTCATCCAGYTGGTTCTCTACCACTCCACTTWTGGGTTATTTATAATGTATTTCGGTCATCACAGATACTCCTCTRGTCTCACACATTAGGGGGCATCTGTTATAGCAAGATTTTCCTCACCATTGCTATCTTGCATAGAGGAACTTTTTCCATTTCCCTATGCAGACTTTTTATCCCTTTTTGATGAATCCAGAGCTAAAAATATATACATTTTTCCACATATACGCTCCCTAACTTCTATGAAATATGTGCATACACTTGTTGCTCCATTACATCTTGCGTATATCGATATTTGTGCCAAAAAAATACAAAATGAGGTCAGGTTTCCATGTTACGAAAAAAGATCTTTGATCCTTGGCCTTCCATGTACTCTAAATGTTTTGACTCGGCCCTTTAGTTGCATTCTGGAGGCTATAAGAGCACAATTTCGAACGATGGAAAAGAGAGAGAAAGCGTTCAACTTTGAGAGAAAAATTAATCTGGAGAAATTACTTCATATTGAGTCTGCATCCCTTTGTCCCTCAAGTCTGAACACAGTGTTCAACCCCCAAGATCTTCCCTTATTGTTGAGAGGACCTCTTTGCCTCTTTCTCATGAGATTGCCTTTGGTGGAGGATTGAAGTGGTGGGGACCCAATTGGAAGGAACTTGGTTTCGAACCGTGCCGACGCGGAAGTCTGTAATGTTGACACTTCTGCTGATCAATTATTGATATAAATACTCCTTTCCCGTCCTATTGATATCTTGAAAATATATGATTATTATCCATGGGAATGTTTGTAATGTCTATTAATGGATTATGCTATCTGATGTGCTAACTCCTTTTATATCATCACTATATACTTGCTTTGCTTGTTTGTTGAGAACTTCTCACAGGTATAAAGCTTTGGGTGAAAGTGCTCAACCATGGAATATCATCAAATGTTGGATCAAGGTAGGCCTCTTTCTTGTATTTCACATTAGTCTATATAGCATATGTTGGAATTGAGTTGATTTCTACATTCATACCTGTCTGTTGTGGTTTACCCTTGGCCATAGAGATTTTTTTCCTTGTAACAAAAATGGAAACTCCACTGGGGAGAGATCTTCCTTCTAAGGGTTGAATTACTTTTTCTTCTTATGTTGCTCTTTTTCCTTTGTGTTTCTTGTCGTATCACTGCTTGATAGATCTTGTTCACTATGAGTTTGAGTTTTCATCCTTTTACCCTTACTTGGCCTTGTTTTAAAGCATATACGCCCTTTTTGATTTGACAGTCACGTATACACGTTTTTTGTCTCACTGCAAGAAGCGTATATACGCTCTAATCCCCTGAAAAGTCATGTATACCACTTCCCCTTGCTTGTTTGCTTGGTTGAGTGACTGCTGGGTAGGATCTAAATATTGTTGAGCCTTCTTAGGTCTCTATAGTGTCTGTTGAGATTATCTGGGATGACAGGAAGACTGTTTGGAGTTGAATTTTTTTGGGCGTAGTCTTTCTCTTTATTTTCTATTTTTAATTTGTCCTTGGCTTCTGGGTTGTTTTCTTGGCTTCCCAGTATTCTGCTTGAGTTACTGCTTTTATACATAGTATAATTCCTCTGTCAAGTTGCTTATCCGTCCATGCATTTTCTTTTTAGAATATTGAAAATACAAAAAAATAGGCATTTTGCATTAGTTGGCATTTTTGTCTTTGATTTTTTTATCATTAGCTTAACACATTTAGCAAAAGATTGTATTTTACTTCTGAATTGTAAATTTGAAATTGAAGACTGCACTGTTTTTATTAGCATATCATTCATTGAAAAGTTAAATATAGAATTTGCATTATATCCATATTTATTTTCTGGCAGAGTCATAACACCATGAGTTTCACTTCCATACCTTTTTTAGTAACCATGGACAATAAAATTTACTCTTTAAACTAAAATTGATTAGTCATAATTTTATATTTTAGGGTGTACAAACTAGCTTAGGATTTAGTGCCTTGGAATAGGATTTTGTGAGTAAACTTCTCCAAGGAAGTTAAATCAACATATGTGTCTAAGACATGGAGTTGAGAAGTCCATTGTATAATTGATATGATCAAGAGGCTCCGCTCACACCAGAGTTAATCACGAGGTCGTGCAAAGTTAGTTGAAGGGATAACCCCTGGATACTCAGTAGCGTCAGAGATATTTTTGTGGATTTATTCGTATTTGAGGATCTTGCTAGTTCCCATACCTCTATGAGAGGCAGTGCTTTCAAGGTTTCAAGATTTTCTACCGTGCCCATACAGTGATCCAGACTTATGAATGCTCGCCTGTGCATCGGTTATACATTGGTTTATTAGTTTCTTGACTTAGGTATCTTGTATGTTACTTGTAGGGGTTATTATGCTTGTACCGTGAGTCAGATAAGGGTCGGACAACACACATCGTTTATGGAGGATTACCTCTCTGGGGAGATCTGACCAACTGGTTGTTAAGCCTGTGAGGGCCCTTATAACTGATTATGTTACCTCCAAACTTTAGCGAGAAGTCTCAGGTCCCTCTTGGGCAGGACATACCTTCTTTTGCGAGGGAGGCCACTCAGCCACTTTAGCTCGTCTTCATGCATATTGGTCATTTGACTTTTTGGTATGCTCTTTGACTGCTATTTGGCCATAGGATATATTTTTATTTGTGGAAGAATCATAAGTCTTCATGGATTCAAACCAACTTCCTCACAGGTCCCTTTGATTGTTACAGTTACCACCAGTTTTTGAGTCCTTGCCTTCTAAAAGGCGTAGAGTTATCACTAGTGGTACACATGCATCCATTTTTCAGACTTGTGGTCCCACAAGGATGAGTACCGAGTCTAGTCTTCATAACACTGGGATTTCTTCGACTACCAATCCCACTATAATTAATGGCATGCCTTCGACACCTGTAGCTACTACAGTGGCAGTTCTGGAGGCTTGCACCGGTACTATGGCTCAGCCTGTAGTTAATGCTTCATCTCTTGCCTTGAACCCTTTTGGGGGTTTTGGCCACTCACCGAGTTACAATGTTCATACCATCCCCATGACTTATAGTCCATTTTCTTATGGTATGCCTAACTTCACTTCGCAGTTTTCAACTGCCATCCCAGATGTTGGCCATAACACTAGCCTTGGACTTGGTGGCACTACACCTCCTTACACT
>JASDQU010307925.1:71472-81598 GCA_032191745.1 Picea mariana
AGTAGTGAGAGTTGAGAGTTGTGAGGGCAGTGAGATTTGTTTAAAGTGATTTGTTTTTCATGTTTTGTTGTGAGGGGTCGACCAACATTGGGGGCGGAACCAGAGAAAGCCGAGCCAAATATCCGTAGAGGAGTCGGTGTGGTATAAGATCCCACGCAAGCGAGAATAGAGACACAACCATTGAAGATATAACGTTGTTTTCTACATGGGTAACTTTGAACGATTAGTGAGTGAAATGTGATCTTATAAATGCATCATATTGGGAAAAATAAAAATAAGTGACATGGGAAAGGTTTTCATGGTTGAAAAAAAAAAAATTCAAGTAACCCTACATTTTAAGTCATGAATGGTGGTGTGTGGGAGTATGATGATATGGTGTTTATTGGTAATATAATATTGTGATTATATGGTTTTTATGGTCTATGTATTATAAAAATCTTTAGCTCTAAAAATGTTGTGATTATTACAAAGTTTTTATAGAGATTCTAGTGATTTAAAAAATGACAAATTTTAAAAATGATAAATATTATGGTGGTTTCATATATAAATGAATTAAATAAGTTAGATGGAGAAAATTATGTAAATTGGAAATTTAACTTGCAGATATTGATGGAAGGATACAATGTTTGGTCAATAGAATATGGAGATGAAGCCAAACCATTCTCCCCTGCATCCTCAGTTCGGGATTGGGAATAACGATAGACCAAAGTGAAGGTGGTTTTGAGGATGTTCGTCAAGAACAATATCATTCCACATATGAGGGAATGCAAAACATCCCATGAAACTTGGGAGACACTTCAAGTTTTGTATGAGACAATGAACAAAATTGGTGTGTTTTTTTTAAGAGTAAGCTTCTTTCAATTAAGATGGGGGAGAATGAAAATATCAATAATTTCTTTTCTAGAATCAAAGAACTAAGAACTAAGAGATAAGATAGGAGATATTGGTGAGAAGATTTCTAGTGCTGATCTGGTCACTGCCACATTAAATGGCATCTTGGATGAATATCAAATGTTCATCACTAATCTTGCATCTAGGAAAAAAACCCCTACTTTTGATGAATTGACATGTGTTCTTCTGCAAGAGGAAGAGTGCAGAAAGAATCTGAATAACATATCTCACGATTCAGATCTAGCATTGGTGGAAAAATGCAAACAACCTTGCAAAGGAAATCCATGGAGGAGGAATCAAGAAGGAAAGCTAGATACAAATATGGCAGGGCACTACCAAGCACAAACACAAATGTGAGGAGGAATGACATATGCTTCTACTGTGGTAAGTTTGGACATTATGTTAAATATTGTAGGATGAATAATTTTAATGAGTCCAAATATAACAAACAACAGTAGGTGATGATTCTAAAAACCTCAAGTTGTTTGCTTCCAATGTTTCTTTATCAACAAACACTTATGATATTAATGCCTCATTTATATTTATTCTGGTGCTTCAATTCATATGTCATGTAATAAGAATTGGTTTGATACATATAATGAAAACAGTAATGTTGCTCATATCTATCTGGGAGATGATAGATCTCATGAAATTAAAGGGTATGGAGATGTATGTGTAACTTTACCTACTCGTAAGGTGAAACAAATCCATAATGTAATGTATATGTGAGACATTAAGAATAATTTAATTTTTGTATCTACCATTGCAGATCAAGATTTAAAAGTTGAATTTGTTAAGTCACAATGTGTTGTGAAGGACATACATGATCACTGCAAAGTCATTGCAAGAGGATCAAGAGTTGGAAGAATATATAAGCTTGATGTTACAAGGAGAGATCATCAAGTGTTGACATCTACAACTATGTCAATAAAATAGTTATGGCATCAAAGGTATCAACACCTAAACCATAATGATCTGATGTTGCTTCAGAAGAAAGAAATGTTAGAGGATCTTCCAATGCTTAAGAGTGAACATGTTGAATGTGAATGATGTTTATTAGGTAAACAACATATGGAAGAGTTTCCTACACATACATATAAAAGGAAACTTGAAATTCTTGAGCTAGTGCACACTGATGTTTGTGGACCCATGCATACTAGATCTCTTGGAGGAGAATACTGTTTCTTTATTTTTCATTGATGATAGAACTAGATACAGTTGGGTCTATTTTATGAGAAAGAAAAGTGATGTTTTTGAATATTTTAAAGAATTCAAGAATATGGTTGAAAATAAAACATGAAGGAACTTCATGATTGTCATGTCGCATCAAGGAGGAGAGTACACATGAACATTCATCAAGTATTGCAAACACAATGGGATTCAACAACAGTTTACAATGCCACATACTCCTCAACAAATTGGAGTAGTTGAGAGGAAAAACAGAACCTTGGTTGAATGTGCTCGCAGTATGATTAAAGGTAAAAATATTTTTAATTGTTTTTGGGTTGAAGCAATAAGTACTATTGTGTATATGAAGAATAGAAGTCCTACAAAAAATTTAGAGCACAAAACACCTTTTGAATCTTTTTATGGATATAAACCAAAAGTAGTCACTTGTGAATATTTGGGAGAAAATAATTTTCTCATATTCCAAAAGACGATAGAAGAAACCTTGATGTCAAGGCAATCAAATGCATGTATTTATTGGTTATTGTACAAATCATAAAATTTATAAAAAGTTTGACTCTAACACTCATAAGGTGTTTGCAAGTAAAGATGTGTTGTTTCATGAAAATGTATATGAAGTACGAAAAGAACATGGTTATGATGTATGGAATCTACCTAAAACAAATAAGGAAAGTGCTAAAAAGATGAACAAGTTCAAGGTGAAAATTCAAGTATCATAGATTCTACAAGAAACCAAAGCATGCCTAGAGGAGGTGAAGGTAAGACCCTTGCCAAGTATAAATACTATGCCTTAATAACTCAAGCTATGAATGTGGTAGAGCCTTTAAATTATGAGCAAGCTAAAGACCATAAAGAATGGATGGATTCCATGAAAGAGAAATGTGATTATATAGTTAAAAATGAGACATGGGAATTGACAAAATTTCCAGAGAACCAAAGCCCCATATGYTCAAAATGGTTGTTTAAATATAAATTTAATGTTGATGCTAGTATAGAAAAATACAAAGCTAGAATGATTGCCAAGGTTTATTCATAGAAAGAAATGATAGACTATGAAGACACTTTCGCATCTATAGAAAAAATGAATACCATTAGATTAATGCTTGYATTAGATACTAAGTATAATTGGCAGGTACATTAGTTAGATGTCAAGTCAACATTTCTCAATGGAGAATTAAAAGAAGAGGTTTATCTTGTTCAACGAGAGGGGCTACCACATTATATGCATTTAGTATTGTATCAGGTATGTGTCCTGGAGAGTAAGAAACAACCAATTGTTTCTTTGTCATCCACTGAAGCTGAGTACAAAGCATTATGCACTGCCACATAGTTTGGCTAAGGAGTATACTTGAAGATGTTGGAGAAAAGATAAAAGTACCAACAATCATCAAATGTGATAACCAAAGTTCTATCAAACTGACAAACAATCTAGTGTATCATGCTAGGTCTAAGCATATTAAGACACACTATCATTTTGTAAAAGAAAAAATACAGTCAAATAAAATTGATGTATTGTATTGCAACACAAATGATAATGATACCAATATCTTTACAGAGCCTCTTAGAAAGACAAAATTTGTAATATGTAGAGATAAAATAGGTGTTATAAATGTTGTTTAATTAAGAGGAAGTGTTAACCATTAATTAAACAACCAAATCAACAAGGTTGATGAAGAGAATAAGCATGCAGTGAATGCACGGCACCTCAGTCTCGTAACTTTTCAGTAGCTAAGAAACTCTAGAAGAAGTAATTACAAGCTTTGATCCTGAACCGTATCAACTATGCGAAATTGTATAAATACCCATTTATGTAATGCAATAGAACAGGTTTTCTTATGTGTGTTTATCTTTGTGACTCTGCTCATTAAGTTATCTAACCAATTTACGTCCTTTAGATTTGTCCTCCTACCGTGCTTCATGTCCTCAAAAGCTAAAGTACGTGGAATATCGGGTTATGGGGATCTAATGTGCTATCCCTCAGGTCATTGGGCACACTCACATTCTGCCACGTATATAATAAGGTAAGTGGGAAACAATATCCCAGAGGGATCAGTCTAATGCTTTCTCTATAGCAGATATATTAAAGGAGGATGATCACTATGCAGCTTGCTGCAGAGCTTTTAAGACTACGATGACTGATATATATATCATCGAGTATAGACCATCTACCTGAACGATATTGAAATAAAGATCCAGATGTTCCAAATTCAGATTCAATCGTAATATATCCAATACCAATAGTATATCTACAACAGTCTTAAAAACTCTACAACAAACTGCATATTGATCACCTGAAAGAAAAAAAAGCCATAAATTAAAATAGCAAAAATACAATTTTCCAAATCTCCCCAGTACTGCTGCTCCCAAGAGGAAAACAAATCTGCCAACTTGAATTTGTGCCTTAAAAAATACAACTTAAACGGGAACTTAAGTCACAGGGTATTCCATTCAACAAATTCAAGTTTTCCAAAATAAGATTTTCTGAACAGCATCGAAATTCGGTTTAAAGCCCATCATAAATAAATAATTATGTAAGTGAGGTGTCTGTATAACTGGAAATTGCAGACGTGCTTACGCGGATTTCGAGAAGCGACGGTGGGGTCAGCCCGAGGAAAAAGAGTGAATGAACGTGGATAAATCCATGAAGTGGCTTGGAAAGCCAGCAAGCACAGCAACAGTGATTTGATATTATGAAAGCTATGGTAATGCATGAATGATGCATATTCTGTATAACGGGAAAAGGCAGACGTGCAGCCCAAGGAAAAGGAGTGAATGAGAGTAGATAAATCCATGGAGTGGATTGGAAAGCAAGCAAACAAAGTAACAGTGATAGTATGAAAGCTATGTTAATGCATGAATGACACATTCTTATTAAATTTTTAACACCTTAAAAACAAGGCTTCATGCATCCACGCTGTCGGTGAATTATACGTAGCGTTTGTACCTGTACAAAGTTTTTATTCTAGTTTTAATTAAGATATTTGAAGTGTTAAATAGGGTTATGTGTACAAAGTTTTTATTCTATTTTTAATTAAGATATTTGAAATTTTTATAATAATTATTGTGTTTATATTAATTAAGTTTAATTCAAATGGTTGTGAAGAATGATTGTTATCTTTCCTATCTAATTCAATTTTCATAACTAACATATTAAATTCATAATGAATATGTTTTAATAACTTAGAACTTATATATATTGAAAAGTTATCATTAAATAACAAAGCAGCTTAAAAAAAAATTAATGCATATTTTTTTCTTTTAGTTATCACATAAACTTTTCTCTTCTAATATCGTAGTCTATTATTGATGCTTTTTCTTTCTGTTATGTTCAACTTGTTAACTCTTTCTGTTTCTGCCACTAAGGGACTCCATTAAACATGGAAAATGAAAATGAAAAAACGAATGTTGTTTTTATTTTATAGAGTTCTTTTTAGTTTCTCGTGGTGTCGTGTGTAAGTGAGGTCAACTTTGCTGATAGGAAGCTTGTTTTATTATAGGTTTTCTTTACAAGCTAATATAATGATTGACTTTATGTTTGAGTTTTACTATCTTTTAAACATATGAAATAATAATTAAAAAAAATATTATAATATAAGTTATATTATATTATTTTATTAAATTTTAAATTTTTTTTTAAATATATAAAATAATAGTTTTATTATTTATCATTGAGTTTTAAAATTAAAAGTAATTAATAAATTATAATAAATTATTTGACAGAAATTCGAAATATTTTACTATATAATATTATTTAATTAAGCACTTTATAATATAAACCATATGCTGTATATCCTTTTCACAGCATATTATATTTTTCCTTGTAAAATTGTCAACATACAACTTTACTCATTTCTCTATTTGCTAATCCCACACCCATCTCCTTAGCTTTGTTGAAAGATCATCCACCAAAAAGTATTGAACTCATAGTCACATTGTCATTCATATTATTGAATCTTGCACAACTTGTGACTTGCATGGCATTGAAATTGTGTTAATATCATTTCAATTTATTTAAATTTATAGTTATAAAATCAATAACCAATAAAAAAAAAATGTATAAAAGTTGTGAATTGTCATCCTTATTAACCATGCATTCAAAAGTGTAATGGATAATATGAAATACATATCATGAATTTAGGACTTCACTTAATTCAAAAAGCAATTCATAAATTCATAATCCTTTAAAACATCAAATGCATGGAAGGACTAAGCCACAATAAAGAAAAGTTTAATCAATAAAAATTAAAAATAAAATAATTATAAAAACCACAATTCTAAAGTGTTGGGGACTACTTGAAGTTTCAACATGTTCTTTTTACTTCTGATCATAACAATACTCATCCTTGCATTCATCAAATATTAACTTCAGCCTATCTCATTTTCACCTAGCAAAATCTAGCCTCCTCATTTGAAACCATTGAATAGGAAGTCAAAGAATCATCTATATAAGATGACACCCCTTGGATTTATCATTGTTTCATTGTCCATTAGACCTTTTGATTGTAAGAAAAAAATATCACCTAATATGGCCATGCTGTGAAAATGATAATTAAAATGTAGAAAATAAACGAAGATAAGATTTGTAAAAGAAAGTACATGCCTATTTTTTTTTATATTMWGTTAATATTAAAGTACAAATGMAAAACAATCACTTGGTTAATCATGTTAACAAGTCTAGATTTATTTAATAATATTGTAGAAGCTCCTTAATTCTTTGAATTTAGTGGTTGACTATATCAACCTTCCTATCCAAGGTGCTTTTGGATACATCAATTCCTACCTATTTAGATGAAAGTCTCCCCACWTTTTGTTGCAAATTTGGGAAGCTATTCACTTGACAATTTGATAATATCCATTTATATTTAGTGGGGAGTTGTCCCTTGTAACCTACCAAGTAGCTAGTGGATGTAWTGGTGTGAGTTGTTTGGGAGAAAAAATCYAAGAGTGTGTATTATTCCCAATGGTGGCTATAAGTCTAGAAATGTTATGTTCTAGATGCATGATCTAAATGTCTTCTTCTATATAAGTTGGATCATAAAAATTAAGTTGATTGAAATTTATTACATTATGTATGCCCAATGGTGYAGATAGGTCCATCTTGTAGGAATTCACATCAATTTTTTGTAGGATCGTGTATAGACCATACCTAGTTGGCTTCATTTTATGTTGTTTCTTTCCATAAAAACATTGTTTTGGCAGATGTAGAAATCTTGGAGTACCTTATTGGATGCTTGAGACAGTTGTATTGAATACTTCACTCATGCCTAAATATTGGACAATCATTTCATGAAGTTCATTTCCTAATTTGTTCTCTTTGTTAGTGATGTGACACCATTGAAAACAATGAGACTAACAATTGATAAGGGACTAGTGGTTGATATCCATAACAAACATTGAAAGGAAAATAAGAAACTATTATATGCACACTTTAGTTATAGCTATGTTGCAGGATATGAAAATAAGTGTCTCAATGCTTGTTCTTGTTATAAAAAAAAATGAAAAGAATGAAATAGAGTGTGATTAACAACCTCTATTTTGTTGTCTATTTGTGGGTCGAAATCTATTGAAAATTGGAATTGCCAACCAAGAAAATTCCATAATGCTTGTCAAAAATGGATGACAAAAATAGATTCACTATTTGATAAAATGATGCATGTAAGTGAATGTTCCCAAACATATAAGAAAAAATTAAATATACCACTTGAGAAGAACTTGTGGTTTTGGTACAAGCAATGAAAGGGCCATATTTAAAAAATAACACACAACCAAAAAAACATAATCATGCTTACAAAAAGTCACAAGGAGTCCATTGACGAAGTCCAAAAAGATCTCTTCCCAAGAGTGGGATAGTACAAAGTGTGGTTGATACAAGCCTATCCCATAATTAGAGGGATTTTCTTGGATGCATAGTGAGAAATGATGAAAGAAAACCTCTAAATGTTTATGCATGCCTAACTAATAGAAATAGCATTGTAGATGTTACATAGGAAATCCAAAATGTCTACAATATGTTGTTGAAGCAAGGGCTTCATAGAGTAGCTTGTGACAAGCTTCATGGTGGGGCATGTAATGTTGCTCTATCTTCTAGAGACAACTATCAAGGATAAGATAGTATAATAATGGCGTTTGTTTTATCTTTGGAGATTGTATTAATTATTAAACCACAACTCCAAAGAAGGGATCAATTGCATACATATATTTTCTATCTTCATATGCACCAAATTGAAAGTTTAGAATATTGAGTACATGAACTAGTGGACGATTGAGGAGATCAATGACCTTGGTTGAGGTACCCTTTTTGTATTTAATGATGAAGTGCCATAGATGGATATACAAGTCACATTTTAAATGGGATTACTATTTTATATATGATTTACAGATTAAACTATTAGTGAATAGTGATATGATGTTCATAATCATCTCATTATCGAGCACATAATGGCATCATTGATTGAGACCCTACACCAGGGTAGATAATTCCTTATCATAGGTGCTATATTTTAGTTTGGAATTAAATAGGCCCTTGGAATGATATGAAATAGGGTGTCCTCCCTATTTAAGGATAGAATCTATATCACAGTGGGAATCATTTGTTTCATTCTAAAATGACTATTGAACATCAAGCATGCAGGCAACTTATTCATATAAAAGTAATACCTTATTTTTTTTTAAGGAATTATTTGTTAAATTTTAAAGATTAAAGAATTGATGTAATTCCTAGGAAATGCTAGAAAAGTGTTGATTAATTCTAATAAAATTGTATGCCACCAATATCTAAGCCCTTAATGTCCACAAAAGAAGATGGAATTGACCATTATGAGAGTGATTATACCTTTTATGGGTTAGCATGGATACTTGTTGTACTAATTAGAAATCCCAAATATCCAAAAAAACACTTATTTTTTTGACATTCAACTTACTAGTGACATAGAAATTCTAAAAAAAAATCAAAATACACTTTTAAAGATCAATTTTAAAAATTATTGAAAAAAGAAATGCATATCCATAAGCCTATTTCTTAATGTGGAAAGTTGTAGAATTTCATTTTAACAAAAGTTAGATTGAGAGAGAATGGATATGAAGAATAATGTAGACATTTTGTAACTTCAAACCTCATAAAAAAAACCAGAAAAGAAATGAAACTCTCTCAATAAAAACTTGCAAATGATAATGAAAGCTTTTATAAAATCCTTCACGTGACATCGAGCTTACCTACCATTTTTAACTCATAATGTAAACTTTTGCAAGCTTGAATCAATACAAATAATGCAAACATATATGAAAGACCTTGGAACAATAGACTAGTTAGTAAAAATGATGGTCAAAGACATTTTAGGGACAAACTATAAAAATAATGCAAACATATATGAAAGACCTTGGAACATTAGACTAGTTAGTAAAAATGATGTTCAAAGACGTTTTAGGGACAAATTATAAACAACGTGCATGCAAGCTTGCTTATTCAAGACAACGAATTTGGTGTTAAAAAACAAGCATGCATGTTGTTTATATGAAAAATATTCATTATTTAAGAAGTTTTCAACAATAATTATAAATGCAAATTTCAACATGAATAGTCTATCATCTAGCAAGCAAAAACTGGATTAAAGTTTCTTTAAGTAGATTTGGAAGAACCTAGTTTTTATTTGACATTGTTTTTTTTTTTAACTCTTGTTGTAGTGATATTGTTTTTTTGAATTCTTGTTGTAGCATTTTTGGAACTTGAAAGATAGTTTCTTTCAACTTGACAAATTTAAAAATTCCATTCAAAATGAGAACACATGGTTATGAGTATCTTAGCCTGTGTCATTTGAAAAGATGAACTCAATATTAAAAATATGAAAATTATGCACGCAAGTCTAAAATATTGGAAAAAATAGAGATATTTATTAACAAATAAATAATTCTTTTACATCTCAAATATTATTTTTTCCAATACCCCTTTTGGTATACTTTTCTCTATTAATGCTCCCCCCTCCCATCCTCTTCCCACCCTCCTCTATAAAAAGTGGGAGGGGAGTCATTAATAGAAAAAAGTATATATATA
>JASDQU010307926.1:22757-34157 GCA_032191745.1 Picea mariana
CCTTTAGGAATTTTGTTATCTTCCATTGATATAATTTCCTTAGGCTTTTTAGGTTGATTTTGAATAAAAAAAAAGATGCTCTCATCACTAGGGAAGACCTACCATGAATCAATATTGTTAGGGATGTCTGGAAGATATAGATATTGAAAGGTACAATTAGGTATTTGTGGAAGAAGTTGTCGAGTAGGAGAGGCTGCAAAAACAACTAACCGTTTAGCCATTGAGTCTAGCCTTTTAACATGAGTGATGTTGAAAGATAGTAAGTTCGAGATAAGTGCCCAAAAAATTTAGGTGTAGCATTTCATTAACTTGTTGCTAGGAGAGTATATATTACATACAAGGTTTACAACAAGTTTAGAATCCCCAAAAACTATAAGGTGACCACAACCCATATTATAGGAATTTTCAATACCTAACAATAATGCTTCAAATTCAGTGACATTGTTTGTACAAGAAAACTCTAACCTATAGGAAAAGTTATGAATTTTACCCACATGAGAGTACAAGATAATACCAACTCTGTTTCCTTCATTGGAGCATGAACCATCAAAGTGCATATGCCACATCCCATCGTCTAAGTCGATTTGTTCCAAGGTTTTGTTGTCCTCATTGACAAATATGGAATACACTCCTAGGTCCTCCTCGATATAATTCACATTAGGCCGTGGGATAGTTTCTGTGTAAGGTGAAATTCTCCCCTCCCTTAGGACTATGATGTTTTTACCATTTCGAGGAACAAATAAGTGTGTCCCATCGAGTGAGAGGTATCCACCTGTCAAAGATTTCCAATATCTTCGTAAGATGATCGAGTAATTACTAACTGGCATATAAATTACTTGAATATTAAGGGTTGTCCTTATTTCAGGGTGTGTGCACAAAACCAAGGTCACGTCCTTGATTTCAACTATGGTAATTTATTGTAAACTATTATAAGAGAGAATGCTTATGGTGTTTTCATTTGTACAAGAGAAGCCTAAATCTTCCATAATAATCTTCAACATTACACTTGGGCCCGAACCGCCGTCAATGAGACAACAATGGGAAATCTTATCCATAATATTTATAGAAATATAAAATGGTTTTTTTTTACATGTTGTATAAAGTTATGTACACCTACTTTATTTACACACAAATCCTCTTCATATACCTCTCCAGAGAGGTTGGGTACAAAGGAAGTCTTTCCTTCCATGAAAATATTTAGATGCTTTTGTTGTTCAGGGCTCACAACCATGTCTAGTAGGGTTGCATCTTCTTTGATGTTGGCCATCTGATTTAGAATGTTGTATTTGGAAGAGTGTTGGCACAGGGTCAGACCCAGGGTTCAACGCTTAACAACGCACCAACAAAACCCCGACTACTGGACCTTTTGACAACACCTACGAAGCATGCGAAGTCTCACCTGAGGTATATGCAGGGGGGGTTACATGAAATAGGTTTCTGTAACTAGGTTGGGACACAGATCTGTGATAATATCACTTCACAGAATATTTCATTAACGCTTAGGAAGTGTCATGCATTAGTTATTAATCCTATTAAGACCGTAGAGCATAATCAAAGACAGATCGACGCAGTAACAACAAATGATTACATATCCTGAGCACTTATCACTTAGAACTACAAGTTAGATCTATCATCCATTTACCCTTTAACATAAGAAAAGTATTTAAGAAACAACATATATATTCATTACACATCATAATCTAACCACCAAGCAAAAACATAACAGAGATAACATTGCACAAAGCAAACCATGAGACACCCGATATACGTGGTTCGCCCCAAGGTGGGGCTACATCCACAAACTCCTTTGCCTCTTTATTAGTTTCTAGAATCTTACATCCAGTCACTCCTGTGAACTAAGGCATAGATTCGAACTTCAAACAAGACAAGAGATTTGTGCACTAAGCACTAAATCCTCCTTCTTTCCTTCCAAAACTAGGTCAAATGCATAGAGGAAAATATCTATCACAACATTCAACACCTATTACAAAATCATATTTGAGCACAAAGCCTCGACCACATACATTCCTTCGCACAAAGCACTTATGTTTCACATAGAACTACATTCACTTATTTTTCCTCCCTTTTCTCCTACAATAGATTCCCCTTTATTTATACTTTACAAACCCTTACAATAAAGCCTAAACATGGGGAAAACCCATGGGTCGACAACTCATAAACCCATTATAAACCCTAGAGGACCCCTTACTGGGTCCACATAGCCCGCAAAATAAGTGATATCCTCGATCTTAGCTCTGCCCGGGTGCTCCTTCTTTGACAATCGCGTCGAAGTCCGAAAGTGATCCAAAACTAACCAAAGTTTCCCTAAAACTTGGTCGAGGGCCAACAAGCCCCCAACACTCACCTGTGACTCGTCCCGAGTCACTCGGATCTAGACAATGCTCCTTCAAAAGCCTCAAGCTTAACTCGAGCTGCCTCGAATTGCTTCCTTGAATGAGCCTCCTACTCAACTAAATCCTAGAATGTCTGCTCTGTAACAGGCCCTTCTAGTTGTTTTTCTACTACTGCAACTACTTGATCTAGCTGTGAACCATGGCTATCAATCTCCTCGAACACCTTGCAAGCTTCGTCTTGCACAGGTTATAACTTTTGTGTTACTTCCATCACCTTACCCTGGAGGGAAGTGATATGTTGTTGTACTATGCGCTGCTCCTGGGATCTCTTCATCCTTTCTACTATTGTCATAAACTTCATTTGTGCCTACAATGAAAATGCTTGCTAATGTGCTTCCTGTAACTGAGCCTCTAGCTTCTTTAACTCTAGATCCTCGACGACGTGTTCATATGTCTGAGCGCTTCTGTCACTCAACTGTTTACATGCCAAGCCAAGGGCTTTGATACTTGCTACTATGTTCTTGGCAGACTTGTCCCTTTGGTCACGCACGTCCTGCGGGGTGCTCGATACTGTTTAGGCCTCTAGTTCAACTATCCTAGCCTGAAACTGTTGGAGGGTCTCTGCGAGCTTCACTACTTGAGCTTCAACAGGATCCTCATCCTTCTGTACCAAGCCTAGCACAAAGCGACATGCTTTGTTTACTGCTTATTTTACCATGGCCTACTTTGTGAGAAACTTCTCTTTTTCCTTCTATAGTTGGGCTTCACCAACTCTCTTTTCCTCCCGAATCTTTGCCTGAAACTCTTCTTTCTCGCTTTCATAGGCAGCTACACTGTCCTGCGCTGCTCATAATTGCACCAAGACTTCATATTTCTCTTTTTTCAAGGCTTTTGTAGCCTTCTCCTTTTCTTCCTGAGCTCTCTGGAACCGAGATTTTGTTGCATCAACAAGCCTTCTTAACTGGGATGGTTCATCCCCCAATTTTGTGGTTTGTCATGAGGAAGGTGTAGATGAAACAGTAGGCACTGTGTGAAGCAAGTGAACAACCTACTGCACTTCCTTCAAATCCTTCTCAATCCTTCCATATAACTCCACCTTCTTCTCTTAGTATCTCTGCAACATGTCTTCAGAGGCATCCTCCATAGCTCTGTGGACCATACTAATGTCATCATCAGTGAGAGTGGCTTCCAACTGTGGCTTATTGACACACATTTTCTTTCTTGCTGAAGGTTTCTTCAGGGAAACTTTCTTCTTCTGTGGCGTCACCGTCCCAACAGGGGGATATTTAGGTGGTGTAGCTTGACCTCCTCATTTCTCTTTTTATCTTTCATCTCATCCTCCTTGTCCTTATTCTTTTACTTCTCCTCCTCTTGGTGAGCCAGACTCGCTATCTCCAGATGTTTTGTCCTCTTCGTCACTCTCTATGCCCTGGACTTCATCCTGCTTTTTTTTCTTCTTCGTCCCACTAGACTGTCTGACATGTTCGATTCGTGTAAATATCGAGCTTCCTATAGTGTCAATGTCAAATAACTTTGCATCGACGACTAGTACAAGAAATTCTTCCTACCATTCCTTTGTAATATGTTCCATATCTTCATCCGTCAGCTTGTAGTATGACTATAATTCTTCCTAGTGCTCATATTTTCGCGTGATGATGTAAATGAAGTGGGGATCAATGCCGAACTTTGCTATGGGTCGGTACCGATGTGGGGTACGTGATGTCATACGCAGGAATGATTTAATGGCGACCTTTAACTGCTAATAATATCTGTGAAACACGACATTAGACTGCCACTACTTCATCATGTCATTGGTATACCACAGGGTGGAAAAATGAGCAGCACGAGGCTCCGTAGGTTCAATATCTGGAAAAGTAGCTCCTTCAAGAATCTTCAAAGACACAAATGCCATCAAGATGATCAACTAGCTATAGTGGAACTCATATCCTAAGTCTCGGGCTTCGTGGCAATCCTTTTATAGCTCATTGAAGAGGTATTTTGCCTAGTTCATCTGCATTCCCTCCACACACTTTCTTGCGAGGTCCACCACAAACCCGATGACATGTGTGGGGCAGTTCTTCCTCACTATCTTGCTAGCTAAGATTTGACAAGAAAGGCACACTGCGCCATCCTGTATGGAGGATACCTTGTAACCTCCCTTCCCCTTTTCTACCTCTCCATAGGCTTCTTTGATGCATTGTGCTAATGAATGATCTGAGGTCTTCCTTGGGTATAATTGTTGTGGGTCAGGACCCTTCAAAATTAACCTTGTTTTCCAATGGATTAGCACCATATCCACAATAATTCTTTTGTCGAGCCATAGATACCTGCCATGATAGCACAACAGAAGGATTTTAACACAAGCGTTAACTTCCTGGTGGCGGCCAAAATGGGGAATCTTCATTACGTTCAATACGGTTGACTGCGCCAACCTCTTAATCCGTGACTGCGAGACAATGAAAGGTTTATTTCCAGTTGTCTTTGTTAAATAACAGTGAGGAGATAACATGGCGTAGTTTTTCTAGTCTCCTAAGTTGAAGTCGATGTTCTTCAAAAATGGGATCTTCCCTAATTGACTACCTACTATGCGAATTCCTTTCGAAATGTACACAGTAAACACAGAGTACTCGAAATCTTGAGGGATACTTTCGTGGTTAACATCGTCGCCCAGAGGTGGAATATACTCAGGTAGGATTGATGGAATCTGCTTCGTGTTAGCCAGATCACTACAGTGCTTTCTTCTCTGTTCAGTTACAGGGTTGACACGGGTGGAACGAATTACGGTTGAAGGGGAAGCCTGCAGTTCCCTAGTTGGTGACGCCTGAATACCTTCGGATACAGGTCTATAGGCGATGAGTTTCCTAAGAACTTCTTCAACAGACTTCTCCAACTCCCTGGGTTCACCTGACATTCTAGATTTTAACAGACATGTAGGGTAGACAAATGGACAGGCGACGTAGAGAAACGAACAGGCGGGGTAGATTTTCAGATAATGACATGCAGCACAACTCGAAACTTGGATAGTTATCATCTTAACTCAGTCAATCACGGGTAGAAAAAAGTGGTCCCAGTGCCACCATCGACGAGTTAAATAAGCGGGGCATTGTGATGGATCTTCCAACGGGCAGGAACGGCTTCCATTAATGTGAATCTAGAAGTTATGGCACGGTCTCAATGTCCAAAATTAGTCCATAAATGTGTTTCCTAACTGTTCTAGAGAATCACTCTAACGGTCGGTGTGCCTCCAATAGTCTTATAACTTCGTAAGGGCGAAGTCCAAATTTATGCGAACCTCCCTCCTGTGAGGTTTCATTCTGTGAAGTCTTCCATTTTGGTTTCCTTAACTTCTTGTAGCTTTTCCAACTTAACCTTATTTTTATTGAGCTTCCTTGCGTTATTTCCTGTTATCTGAGTCTCTTTAACTATTTTTGGAATGCTCTTTCCATTTTTATTCCTATCTTCCCCTAGCATAGTGGCTTCACAGTGTTGAGGTACCCTCAAAGGTTTTGAGGTTAATATCCCTTTCCTTAACACTTCCCGAGTGGGCACACTTATCTCTTGGATAGATAGGTCCTTCAATCCTTCTTGCATTTTTTGAACCTTGATAGCTAATTCTCTTTCTTTTTGTCCCTCTTGCGTTGTTACTTTGTTTTGTTTCTTCGACTTATCCTCTCGTTCTTCTCTTAGTTGGTCTACTTTCCTAGCTATGAAATCCCTTAATTCTTGCTTTTTCTTTTCTCTAGATTCTTCCTCTGCTTTCCTTCTGATTTGATCCTTCTCAATCCAAGTCTTACCTAACAAAAGTGGGAAAGGGGTGTTGTCCTCAATAAACTTAATGACTTCAAATTCTTCTTCAGAAAATGTTCCATGAACAATAATAGGTACAACAATTACTCCATCTTGCCTTTAAACAAACCTATCCTTCCCAAAGAAGGTACCATAGTAGGCTTTCCCAAAACTTTCCAAGTTTCTTCTGTCATAATATTCACTTGTGTTTCTTCATCCAAGACACACTCTATGTCATAGTATTCTATTCTTTCACTTATGTGTGGTCTTGCTTTCATGATTTTTGGTAAACTGACATCTTTATGAACATCCATCATTTATTTCAATTGTAATTTCCCCAAGGCCGAGCCCTGTTGTAAATCATGTCTATGAAGTATAAAGCTTGCAATATGAATTGTAATTATGTTTTATAGGCTGGTGAGCCAAGTTTATATAAGCTAGTGGGCTTATGTATTATTAGGCTAGGGAGCCTAAGTGTTGAAGGCCAAGAGCCTAATTTTGTACATGTAACTATGCACATTATTAATAAATATAAACATCTCTACGTGTGGACCGACAATGATGAATGAGTGATGGGGGACTAAGCTTCCACAAAGTCTAGGTAAGGGATTGGGGGATGGAAGGTTGGAAAGAGAGGCTAAGTGTTGAGCCTAGGGGCTAAGCCTAGGGACTTAAGTCCTTGGGAATAATATTTTAATATTATTCCAAAAGCCATGTGAAATCTATGTTTTTTCCTAAGTTCCTGGGGAGGAACGCATGCTAATGGAACGCATGCAGCTTCATGCGTGACAAGTGTCAACCCAAGCGCATGCAGTTAAAACTGTTGAGATGAGCCATGATGGGGGTTCCTCCTCCATTCTATCGTGGACTGCCTAAACTGTGAATCCCATCTGACCTCTACAAGGATACCCTCACACAACTCCGAAACCCAAAGGCCTGTGTTGATTTCTGGAGGAGACGGTACATCCTCTGTAAAAATCGTCGAGTCTTTGTTCGACCTCTGCGTGGATTTCTTATCACGCATCCCCTAAACCTAGAACCGTGAGCTTGTTCTTTATTTCTAATTAGGAGAACCGAATGTTCCGTAATTGCTAAGTTGTGCATCCTGTGCTGCTTACTGGAAAGCTCAATGCATCCTATAATCATAGAGCCACGCTATGCCTTATTGCTGATTGTTGCTATTTCGGGTGTCCATACTCATTTTCCCAGTTGACTGTTGTGGCCACGCAATGCTGGACTGCATGTGGCTTGCTAGATAGTGTGAGGGAGGTGATTGTTATTGAAGAGGTAGGTTACCAAGCCTGTGAGAAACTCTCTCCAGGTGAGAGAGTTCATGGAGGAAGTGAGAACTATTGGAAGGAGTCCTGTAGCTGCCATAGAGCTCGGAGACTTCCGGTCCAGTCTGTTGCTAAAGCCCAAGGCAAGGGAGGTTAGCAGCCTATGGACTGTCTTGGTGAAAGTGAAGGTGTATACTCCTGGGGTGGGACAGGCATGTGGGGAATGAGATTCTGTGAGCAGTGGGCGTAAGTGACTCCTGGGAGAGAATCATTCCTTGGTGACTGTGTGTCTTCCCTTTGACCCTTCCTAGCCTAATGGAGCTTAGTCCTAGCTTGAGGGTGACCTACTACTAAGAGTGATGAGAAGCGCGGTCTAAGGCTGGGAGGTTCGTGGAAGGTCTACACGCAGTTGGTGAATTACATCTAGTCTAAAAGATAAGTGTCAGTATGTTTTGTAATTCTGTGATTAATTAAATATGTCTGTCTGTGATTCTAGCAATATTTTCAGGTGTTCCGTTGTATTCATGAATTATTGTTAATGCCAGGGATTATTTGTGTTAGCAGTATTAATGTGATTACATTGTGTTTAACTGTTATTAAACAATTGTATTTCATAAGAATGCATAATGTGTTACAAAAGTGTTTTTCTGCATAGTAGCATTGGTCTGACCATGGGGTTGATGGTCGGGGGACATTACAGTTTGGTATCATAGCCTAGTTCCAATGCTAAGCCTGGATGGGCCGGATAAGTGGTCTTTGGACCAAGGTTTTGAGAAAGAAATAGTGTCTTGAGGACTAATTTCAGACCTCAGAATGTTTCTGAGTGTCAACGGGCTACTTGACCATGTTACAAAGCTCAGGAGGTGTAGCGGTATTATAAAACTGCAGCCAGTGTGGTATATNAGCCATAGGATATGTTTGGGAGGAAAGGAGAACCCTCACGACTATCAGATCTAGAGAACGTGCACAAGGCTTAAAACCCTTTGGAGTTTCACAGGAGTGTGGAAATCGTGATACGTGAAATCCCGAATTCGTCAGGACCATGCATCAGAGGGACACGTGGCTGTCGGTCGGCATTTCGGCACCCGGGAAACCAAAGTGCAAGACCCCTCATTTTCGTAAGTCGCGAAATCCTGGTTCACGAAACTCCGAAAAGATCTAGACCATTAGATCCAAATCATTGAGGATCGTTGGATCTCGTACAAGAAATTGAATTTTCAGAATTCAGGGATCGGAGTGACAAGAGATTTGGAGTCACTACATCATGAACTCTTGGTTACCAAAAACCCGAAACCCAAAGTTCTGAAGTCCCGAAATCTTCGAAGATGGAAGATCCGTAGCGGATTTTAAGGGTAACAACTGTGCTGTGGGCCTGGAGGGTAAGGAAATTGAATTTTTGGAATTTACAGATTGAAGTGACAAGAGACTTGGATTCGCTACATCGTGAAATCCCGGTTACTGAAAACCTGAAACCCGAAGTTCCAAAGTCCGAAAATTTTTGAAGGTCGAAAACCCAAATAGCACCTAGTAGTTTAGCATTTGGTCATGACCTTTGGTTACGAGGGTAGGGAGAAAGAGGGAGTTATCACTCGAAAATTACAGAGCCGAGAAGAACTCGAAAAATTCATGGAATCGAAACGTTTTCTTATTCGCGTTGGTCTATGAATGTTGTAGTTTTATTAAGGGTTTAAGACCTGACAAACTTCGGTTGACTGCACGTTGTGTGTGCAGAGTTCAATGAGTGTTGGGATAGCCATGAATCGACACTGAGTATAGAAATGGAAGAGGTGCAGATTGCCTCCAATTCAAAGAATGAAAGAGAAGGAAGGGATGTCAACTTGGGAGTCAAAGGATTGAACTCCAATGGGCACGGAAGAGAATTTGATAAGGAAGGGCATGTGATGAAAATCATTGAAAGTTTGTAGAAAAAGGCCCAGGCTTGCCGAGCCGATAGTCAAAATCTCATGAGGGTCAGGGATCGACAGGGTGAATTCAACTTAAAGATGTTGAAGAGCCTAAAAATAATAGAAAGGAAATTGGAAAAGGAGAGTGACACAAGAAAAACAGGGAGTCACAGGACCCCTGAGAGAAAAAGTAGATCGAGGAGTAGTAGCAGACATCATCGTTTCTCCCCAAAGCATTCCGATAAGGAAGCACATATTAGTTCAAGCCCATCTCCTACCAGAAAGCACAGGAGATCTGGGATGAATGAATTAGAAGGGGAAATGAACAATATCAAGCATCCAACATTCGATGGAGAACATAAGAAGGAGGAAGATGTTGAAACATGGTTGCTTGGCATGAGGAAATATTTCTAGCTGTAGAATTATTCCTCTCATGCAGAAGGAAGAATTGCGATGTATCAACTAAAAGGAAAAGCATCCATGTGGTGGGATCAACTTGTGTAGGTGTAGCACATTAGGGAAAGGGACATCACATGGCAAGAATTCAAGAGGTATTTTGAGAGGAAACACTTAACTAAAAGATATTATGACATAAAGATGAAAGAGTTCTTTGAACTCAAGCTGGAGGACAAGACCATTGATGAGTATGAACGAAATTTTTTGGAATTATTGAAGTATGTTCCATTCATCAAAGATGAGTCTGTCAAGATTCAGAGGTACCTGAGTGGATTACTGCCTCCTATTGGGGATAAGATTCAATATGATGATCCAAAGAATATGGAAGAAAAGATAAGAAGAGCGAAGTGCTTATTTGAACAACAAAGAGAAAAGCCTACCTTTCAGAAGGTTTGGGATGACCAAAAAAAGTTCAAGAAAGAACAGAGGCAGAAGGGAAATAAACCACCCTTTTTTAGAAACATTCCTCAAGGAAAAAAATATCTTAGAGAGCCTAGGAAGGTTGAAGTGAGTGGGCAAATGTCAAGGGCACCACCTATGGAATGTTGGGGTTGTAAAGAAAACCATAGGTACAGATATTGCCCCCACAGAAATGATAAAGTAAGAGTCCTCCACAATGTTCAACAAGCTGAAACAGTGGAGGACATGGGCAGTATAATTCCAAGGATCTACGCAGCCCTCGACAATAAGAAAGCTGAGTATCAGTCGCATATGATTGAAATAGAAGGTATGATAAAAAACCAACCATTTACTATTTTAGTTGATTCATTTACTATTTTAGTTGATTCAGGGGCTAGCCATAGTTAAATAGACCCTAGAGTGGTAGAAAGTTTGCATTTGATAAAGAGAAAACATGAAAAGTCTTGGTTAGTGTAGCTAGCTACAAGAACCAAGAGGAAAGTCACGGAGTTAGTCAAGTCCTATCCTATAGACATGAATGGACTGAACACGAAGGTCGATTTGAACATTCTTCCTTTAGGCTCTTATGACTGTCTAATTGGGATGGACTGGTTGGACCATCACCATGCCATCTTGGACTATCAGAACAAGGCATTCACTTACTTAGATGAAGAAGGGAATCAGAGATCCATCCAAGGAATTCCTAGATCTGTTACTGTTAGAGAAATCTTCGGAATGCAATTGAAGAAGTGCTACATAAAAGGCTGTCAATTATTTGCAGTCCATGTGGGGGAAACACCTAAGGATAAGGTGTCAAGTATTGAGGATAATGAGGTATGTAAAGAGTTCAAATGTGCATTCCAGGAAGTACCTGGATTACCTCCGAAAAGGGATATCAATTTCTCTGTAAACTTAATGCCTGGAGAATCTCCATACAGGATGAGTGCACTAGACCTTAAAGAGTTGCAACTGCAGCTTGAAGAAATTCTGAAGAATGGGTATATATGCCCAAGTGTGTCACCTTGGGGTGCTCCAGTCCTGTTAGTCAAGAACAAGGATGGAACGTTGAGATTGTGCATCGATTTCAGGCAATTGAACAAAGTAACGGTGAAGAAAAAGTATCCTCTGTTGAGGATTGATGATCTCTTCGATCAGTTGAAGGATGCAAAGATCTTTTCGAAGATAGATCTTAGATCGGGATATCACTAGGTAAGAATAAAGGAT
>JASDQU010307926.1:52252-64319 GCA_032191745.1 Picea mariana
ATTTCTTGTGTATAGATGCATTATCTCTGCCCACCATTCTTGCATTCTATCATCAAACAAAATAAATATATAGTCACAAGTATCTATATGATAATACATGATTACCAACAGTCATTTTTCCTTTGTTATACAAGTAGAGTTCATTATTTTGTTTATGAGATATTGCTATAGAAAGAAATACTCTCGTATCTTTACAAGGTAAACACGTGATTTTCAAATTCAAATTATACAAGGAATTAGAATGAAATATTTTATTTCTTCTGCATGAGTGTGTGTGTGTGTGTGTAGAAAGAAAGAAAGAAATAATTAGATTCTCTCTAATTTTTCTTCTGTGATATTATTTTACAATTACTTCATGTCTATCAACTTTTAAAAATAATCAACTATAGAAAAGATATGTTCAATGTTTCTCTACTATTTAATCTTTAACAAATTTCAGTGTCTACTGTCCTTTCATAACACTATAGTTCTTTTAGTGATCTTTACAAGAAAAGAATAACAACATGTCCAAAGAAAAGAATAATAGAGATGTAGAATAAATATTTAACAACTAAACAAGAAAGAATATCTCCCAATCATTGACCAAAACATATAAATCACTTGCTACTGTCACCCCCGAGCCAAAAACATTATTCCATAAGGAATGAAAATTTCAATAACCTTCTCCAGAGAAATTAGAGCTTGACTCATTCTCAAAACCATCAAACTCAATTCCTCATCACAATTACTCAACAACGTGCTTCATCTTCCTTATTTGCCTCTCCCTTTTTGTTACCAAAGATAATAATATCTTGCCTAGGTATTTTCTTTCCAAGTTAGTCTCATTCCTAACCGTAGGGAATCTTCTTGGCCTAACTTTGTGCTAGCTTGTTCCCTCACATCCCACATATTTGGGAGTAGGTATACACTTGTCCTCATGGAAAATATTTACTCTGGTGGTTTGTATCCCTTTTCACTCTCCCATGAAATAATGGTTTACTCTTTTATAACTAGATTTTATATTCAATTAGTCTCTAGATAAAAATAAAATATATTAAAAATAATATTTACAAAAAATATTCTTCACCATAAATATTTATGATGATATGCTTTTACCATAAGTCTTTATCTCTAAAAAAAACTTTCTCAATATAATGAAATCCAAATTAAAATATTAAAATATTCAATAATAGAGGGATATTACATCCTCCCCCCCTTGAATTGAACATTGTCCTCATTGTTCCTAACCGGGCTCTAGAATAGGGATGGATGAGCCTTCTTCATGGCGTCCTCCATTTACCAAGTGGCCTCAACTGCACTTTAACCTGAGCGATGACTCAATTCTGCAGCAAAGTTTCCTTCCTGTCGAGAATGCATAATGGTTCCACCTAGAGCTCACCTTCTAGTTTCACCTGAATCAAATTCCAATTTACAATATAAGTTACATAATGTACATCTTTTTTAATAATGAAACATAAAATACATTATGTAATTTTAAGTTGGTTGGTAATGCGAGCTGATGGGCCATCGACCCTACTCTAGGAAGCACTTCAAACATCCCACAATATCATGGTGACAACTTGGAGCTCTTCCCCGACTTGAAAGAAATGTTTCTTGGTTTAAACTTTACATAAACATGATCACCCACATTGTATTCTGCGTGCACCCTTTTTAAATCTGTGAAACTATTTTGTGTATCATGAGCACTTTTTAGATTATGTTTTTCTGTATGAACAATTATTTCCATTTCTTTTAACATCTCTGGACCCAAAATAATTCCATCAACCGAATTTTCCAAACTAAAAGGTGTTTGGCACTTCCTACTATATAACAGTTCAAAGGGACTCATTTATAATGATGTTTGATAACTATTGTTGTATGCAAACTCAACCAAGTGAAGGTAATATTCCCACTTAGTGAAGAAGTCCATTACATACATCAAAAACATATCCTCTATGATTTGGTTAGTCCTTTCAGTCTGACCATAAATATGAGGATGATAGGCGGTACAAAAATTCATCTAGGTGTCCAAACCACTAAACAAAGTTTTCTAGAAGGTCGAAGTGAAATTTGCATCCCTTTCTGAAATGATAGTTATGGGTAAACCATGCAATCTGAAAATTTATGCAATGTTTATGGCCTTGTGAGTGGATTTGAATGAAATAAAGAGTGCATCTTTGGTGAGTTTATATACTACTACAATTATTAAGTCATTATGCTTCTTATTTGTAGGTAATTTTGTAATAAATTCCATACTAAGCACTTCCCATTTCCACTCAGGAATGGGTATAGGTTGTAGTAAGATTGTTGGGTGATGGTGCTCATCTTTGACTTGTTGGCACTCTATACATATGTCCAGGTATTCAGTTACTTGGTTTTTCATTCTAGGCCAAAAATACTCTTTCTTCAATGATGTTATGGTCTTTTGATAGCCAGGGTGTCTTAAATATGGTTTCTTATGTACTTCAACAAAAATCAGATTTTTTAATTCCATATTGTTTGGGATGTAAATTATTCCTTAGAATTGTATTAGATCCTCTTGATCATAGTTGTATTTTGATTCATCCCCTATAGAATCATTATTTTGAAACGTTTCTCGTAATTTTCTATAATCTTCATCACTTTCAGCTACTGATTTAATTCTTTGTTTCAAATCAGACTGTATATTACTGCTAAAAATTGCATTTAATTTCCTACTAAGAGCATCTATTATTTTCTTTTCTTTTCCTTTAATATTTTTTTATCTCATAATCATATTTTCTTAGGAAAGATAAGCATCTTTCTTTCCTTACATTTAGATTCGGTTTATCAAAGAAATACTTAAGGATGACATTATCAGTTTTTAAAAGAAACTTCCTACACAACAAGTGATGTCGCCACATATTTAAAGCATGTACGATAACAATTAGTTCCAAGTCATGTTTTTCATAGTTGTTTTCATGAGGTTTCAATTTCTGAGATTAATTTAAGCAATTAATCATCATGTAACAATACACCTTCCAATGCCTCTAATGAAGCATCCATGCACACCACAAAGTCCTTACACAGAAGAGAGTACAAGATAATACCAACTATGTTTCCTTCATTGGAGCATGAACCATCAAAGTGCATATGCCACATCCCATCATCTAAGTCGATTTGTTCCAAGGTAGTGTTTTCCTCATCGGCAAAGATGGAATACACTCTTAGGTCCTCCTTGATATAATTCACATTAGGCTATGGGACACATTCTATGTAAGGTGAAATTCTCCCCTCCCTTAGGACTATGATGTTTTTACAATTCCAAGGAACGGATAAGTGTGTCTAGTCGAGTGATAGGTATCCACCCATCAAATATTTCCAATCTCTTCATAAGATGATCAAGTAATTACTCACTGGCATATCACTTACCTAAATATTAAGGGTTGTCCTTATTTTAGGGTGTGCACACGAAACCAAGGTCACATCCTTGATTTCACCTATGGTCGTTTGTTTTAAACTATTATAAGAGAACATGCTTCTAGAGTTTTAATTTGTACAATACAAGCCTATCTCTTTCATAATAATCTTCGACATTACACTTGGGCTCGAACTGCCATCAATGAGACAACAATGGGGAATATTATTCATAATCTTTACAGAAATATAAAATAGGTTTTTTTTTATAGGGTGTCTAAATTTATGTACACCTACTTTATTTACAGACAAATCCTCTTCATATACCTCTTAAGAGAGGTTGGCTACAAAGGAATCCTTTCCTTCCATGAAATTTTTTAGATGCTTTTGTTGTTCAGGGATGACAACCATGTCTAGGAGGGTTGCATCTGCTTTAAGGTTGGCCAACCGATTTAGAATGTTGTATTTAGAAGAGGGAAGAGGGGAGGTATTTCCTTAATTGTCAGGATCCTTAGGAACCTGAACAGTAGCAACTGGTGAAGATGATCTTGGACTAGAAGAAATGCAAGGAGGATAATATTTTTTTGGGGGAGCATAGGATTTATTCCTAGTATTTATGATCATGACATCCTCTGGCTCTGCAAATTCTAGGACATCGATAGTAGTTTCATGTATCTTACCAAATATTTTATCTCTGACACTCTTCTTCACCTCACATGTACTTTCCTCATGGTGTTCCTCGCAAAAGTTACACCAACTACGAGGCATGATAGCTTTAGGATGAAAATTATTTTCATTTGGATTTCTAAAGGGGGGTGCAGAAGAAGATGAAGCTCCAAGGGTAAGAGAGGGGACATTTCCTTTCCGCTCATATGCTATCATTCAATTATTCATGTCTTGTACAAGTTGTAAGAGGGAGGACATGTATGTCTTCTTAACCGAGTCTCCCTTAGGAAGACTTGTTCTTCATACTCTAAACAAGTGTGCGGAGTGGAACCAAGGTTATCGATGGATTTTTACTCAAGCCTATGACGATAGGGGGACGATCATGCATTATAATAATGCATGAAAGTGTCTTGGTTCTGAGGGCGAATGAGTTCATGAATTTGGTTGTATAATTTGGTGAAACGTAAGTTGAAGGACTTGATAGTCTCACCATCCTTATAAGAGATGCTATTGTACTCCCGTAACTGCTCGATTGGGATTTTGGATTTCCCATAGGTATATTTGAACCAATATACTAACTTCTCCCAAGTAGATAAAATATTAGGAGGGAGATCAAAGAAATCGGCCATAGCCTTCCCTTCAAGGGAATTCACAAATAAGTGCATACAAGTATCGTCGTCATTGGCTCCTATGTTGTGATAGGCATTAGAAAATGCCACCAAGTGTTCATTCGTAGTGACAGTGTTATTCCTTGAAAACCTAGGGATATGCTCTTTGAACTTAGGAAGTGGACGAGCAGCAGGTGCTAGGTTAAGAGGGGAGGAAACATGCCACAGGTTAGTTATAGCATCTTCTTCAAACTGAAAAAGCTCATACATTTTAATGACTTTGGTGGGGTTTGTAGTAGATTGGACAGGGACTTGGTGACTATATAAGCTACCAATCACTGACGAAGCTGAAGATTGAGATGAAGAAGAACCTCCAGTGCCACCACTAGATGCCATCTTGTGAATGATAGGTAAGGGAGAGAAAGACGAACTAGATGAATCAGACAAATTTATCCTTAGAGCACTTTGTTGGGTTGACAAAACAACGTTCCTTCTTCCTATTTCAGCAATAGGATTAATTTCCAGTGATAAACCTATTCATATCCTAGAAATAAGAGGGTCTAAGGACATGAAAAGAAGACCAAAACTATAGGAAAAAGAAAGCTATGGCTAATTCCTAGGCTGTCTTTGCCTAGCTTCCCAACGTTCTTGGGAAATTATGTCTTGTTCAATTGCTTCCCATGAGCGATTAAGCTCAACTAGGGTATTAGCGGTATCTAAGATGGTATTAAACAAGTTTAAAGAAATGTTGGTCTGATCTTGAAGATCGGGCTCAATATTGGGCTACCTTGTAGCATGTACAGTAATTAAGAAATGAAATAGTCAAAGAATCAATATCAAAAATGTAAATATATTCAATGATAATCAAGCATAAAAAAAATCAACCAGAGAGATATGGAATATCTCCCCAGTATGGTCGCCAAATAAATGATGAGGAAACTATATGAAATGATCTTAATCAAGCATTTTCAGATCTTTCTTGGCTAAGGAAATAGACGAAAATATCACCCTATGTTTATAGCCTCAAAATGCATTTCCTAATCCACAAGTATTAGTTACAAGGGCTTAGGCTGAATTTTTAAAATAGGAGATTGTTGTAAAATTCAACATTTTTATATAATTTTTTAAATATAACATATGAAAAAGTAAATGTGGAGACAAAAGAAAAAATACCAAGTTACATATTAACACAGATGAGACATAACAACAGTCGCTTATTTCATTCCAAGAAATCAAAAGAATCGTTCTCTTTACAAAAATCCCTAAGGGAGTTTGGACCAAAGTCAAACTTAGATGTCCCTGATGAAAACCATACAAAAGGACTTCTGACAGAAAGTAAAAATATGAAATTTAAAAGATGGATCAAATTTCCATAGATTGTTTCCCACTCGACTCTGCACAATATCCTTTCTCAGTCAGAAAATTTAATTCATAAGCATACAAGTCTACACAGACTATCAAAGATAGATCAACACCTTTGAAAACAAGTCTCTGAATGATGTAATTCATCTTTGAATCTTGTTGTCTACACTAGGACCCTGTCGTCATAAAAGAGAATTAGGCTTTAAATGAATTGAAGAATTAATGAAAACTGAACTATCTCAATAAAACTCAAGAGAAAACCTTAGTATGCTTTCTCCTTCTATTCTCCCCTTGTTCTTCCTTCTCATTTTTCCTTTAAGAATTCTGAATTAGTTGAAGTAGTTCAACTACCTCTTTTAGTTAAGTTAACTAAAACTCAACTAAATTTTAGTTTAGGGGAAGAATTAATATAATAATAATAAGGGTCTTTAATAATCAATAACTAGTAGGTGGAACCCCTTGTGACTCCCTTTAGTTTCTTAACAAAAATAAACATAACTAGTCAATCAATCAAACACACCCCTCCTTGTGGCTCCCATCATCATTATTATAATTTGGAAACTAAATATCAATGATATTTTAAATCATATCCAAACATATAATATCCAAAATATCCAAAAATAATATGTTGTCCAAAAACTTCAGCAGTCAACTGTATACTCAAAAACTATATTTGCCACTTTGGGAGGCAATTTTCCCTTTGTTGTCATTGTCTCCTTTTTAATTTCTTGAATTAGACTTAGGCTGTGTGGAGCCTTTAGTCTTGATATCACTGATGAGATGAGAATAGTCATCTCTCAAGTGCATGCAGGATGAAACATATTTGGTTGAATCACTTGAGGGAGAGGAGGGGGAAACAACAACGTTTCCCTTATCATGCATGTGGTGGTCTTTGGTTTTGAATATTTTTCTTGTGTGGGAAGACTGTACAGGTGAGTATGAAGGGGAAATTTGGACATTTGGGTTAACCAATGGAGGAGGAGAAGGTAGGGACAAATTGGGCCAACCACGATGTTGGGAGACTGTTGGGTGAACAATCTTCTGCCATCTGCCATTCTCAAGAACTTCTGGTTGCAATGAAACATGAGGGGGGGCAGGGATACCAGGGACATGATGGGGTTGGAAGGGAGGCCTTTATGACCTAGGTTGGACTACCCCTTGTCCAATTCAATTGAAAAATCCATCTCGAAAGAGATGGTTTATCTCTTGTGGATATGCATCAAAATGTATCGAGAATCTTGGCCTTCTAGGCCCTCCATTCCAATTCCCTTTACCCATGTTATTTCAGCCATGGCTTCCTCTCCTGAAGAAAATAATCCTGTATGCAACGTTTATTAGAAACTAGCTTCTTAAACAAACCATACATGACATCTCTTTAATATGAAACAAATTTTGGCTCAGCAATCACATCAAATCCATGTAATCCCATCCATAAAATTAATTTAATATTTGTCTATGAGCAGGGGGTGAATAAGGGTTCTGGGATATTTGAAGGGGTTCTATTGAGTGGAAAAGTGATAAAATGAAAGGGAGTAAGAACATGATTACTTCTCAACAAATCATTAAACAATAATCTATGTTACAATAACAAAATCATATCAACTGTGACCCATCTATGTTTCATCATTTAATTGTTGTAATACATAATTTCCATTTAATTTTAATTTAATTATAAGAACAGGGCATGCAAAGTGAATCTGGGATTGTGAGGGGATTTTTAATGAGCGAAAATGTGAGAGAACGATAGGGAATTTAATGGATACTATTCATAAAACAAATTAAATAATCAATAATCATAAATGTGTTTTAAAATCAATCCAAAAAGCACCAACATTCATTGTTTCTCAATTGTATACCAAATTGCTTACTGTTCCAATAATTAAATTTCCTAGAATTCCTTAATTCATAATAGTCTATGCCATTATAATTTATAAACAAAACAACCTTTCCATTAGACAATCATGTTTAACAATGCGTTGATCCTTTTTTTTTTTAAATAATAAAAAAAAATGCACAAAAAAATGCTCGACATCTATCACTGATACTACATAATGCATCATGATAACAATCAACATCCATTTTTTACCATTTAACAGTTGGACCCAATTAGAATATGCACAGGTCTATTTTCAAACGTGAACATACTTCAAAATATGCCCAATTACACACATTCTTCATCATATCAATTGACAAGATCTTGCAATGAAACAATAGTCAACCAAAAAATAAAACCCGAGCCTTATCACTGTGGATATAATTTCCTTATAAAACAATTGGTAGTCTATGTGATGTTCCAATATAATACATGAAGCGAACATAATCAACTATACACAGGCATCATTTTTTAAAACTGGACAGAACCCTGACCGGGCTTAGCAAAACCACACAGGTGTTTCCATTTGCAATCAAGATCACACTGGTGAAAACGTGAGTGAAACCATAACGAATAGGAAGACCTCCCTCGACTGTGTGAAAGTTCTTGTTTCATTCTTATTCATACAATTTAACCATAAAAGGGTGATACAAAGACTCGACGATAGAGCATGTTATTTTTTTAAAAAGACCTCCATAACCATTTCACTGATACTGAATACTAGAAAGCCCCAAAAAGTGCCCGAGGTGAGGAAAGACAATGGATTCTACATCAGAATTTGTAAAAAATCAAATGCAGGGAAGCAACAAGAGCTCGTTCATCCTTAAAAATCAACACAAAGAGTTGAAGGTCTTCCGAGACTTATCAACCACATGCAAAAATACCTTTCGAAAAAGTCACAATAGTGAGCCACACGATCTTAATTATTACTCCAAGTTTGGGAAACGAAACCAATAGTTAACCACCGAGGAGAGAAAGACGGGTAGGACAAAATAACTAGTTCTCATGGTGTGTTTAACACTTGTAGAGGGAAGACGAGGGTTAATTTAATAGTGGCAGTTATAAAAAAACATAGATATATAACATCTTTATCTAATACTTAAGAGCCAAACAATATTGAAAGCAACACTAGTGAGGACACATTCTTCCTTTTGACATACTTCTTAGATACAAGTTGTATCAATCCACAACCATACGGGAAAATATTAACGTTAGGTTCGACCAATACTGGATCTTGGGATACTTTGGTGAAAAGATAGTAAGAACGGGCCAACGACCACAACTCGGGGTTTGAAGAAATAACACAACAACTATTGGCAATTCCTCTATGACTGGGTAAGGTTTACCACCATGACTATGAGGGAACGCAATAACTGATAGTAATACATATAACAAAACCCTCCATCATTAACGCAGAGCCATATTGTACCATTTTTCACATATTATTTCACAGAGACCTCTCATGATACTAAAATGAGAAAGCAACAACCAATGTGCAACTAAAAGTAATCATTTCTTTGCTTGCAATCATAAACATTTTATAGTCATCATAGAGAGCTATAACACACATCTACACAGTCAAAATTCTTAAGAACACACAGAATCCGAGCATTACCGAGCCATCATTTGTTCATACAATAGAGAATACCTCATGGGAAGATAAAAAGAAACATACTTGTGGCAAAACACTTAAATGTCAAGTTGGCTGAGACTTTTTTCTTCCAAGAGCCTGAAAATATGGAGCTTCACAACCAACAGAGAAAAAAAATGCAACAATGGAACAAGGCTAGGGTGATGAGAAATAGGTGAAGTATGGACTGATGTGTAGTAAATGCACGTTGCTTCCATTACCTGGCCTATTCAATTTGAAGTACGAGACAACCTAATAAGAATCACATTCACCAACAATTAAACCATATAACCAATGCATATTCAATGCCAAACCATCGTGAAATCTGCGACAATATCCATTGCATAGTGCGCCACCTAATATCGTTTACACGTTAACCCTTTCCATAACTGCATTCCATAATACATATTAAAATGCTATATGTGCCCCATTCAAATCTAATGACATTCGCATAGTCCACTAACCAACAATAGCATAATAGTTAGGAATAACACTAATATCCTTTAACTTTTCCATTTGAACTTGCATATAGTCCTTCCTCATAGCTCAAACATATAAATTCTTTCCTTCCTCATAGAATCATCTGGAGTACCACATCATCTTAACTCTCTACACAGAGGAGAACAATATACCAATCACATGGGCACTGTCACCCCTCACAGGGGTACACATTGTTTCATCTCAAATGACACAACCTTCTCATAGGCATTCACCCCTCACAGGGGCACATAATGTTCCATCTTCGTCTAATAGAGGAACGACACATCCAACTCATGGGCATCCTCACCCCACACTGGGGCACACAATGTTCCTTCTCAGTCTCAAAGAGGAACCACACACCCATCTCATGGGCACACCCAACTCATGGGCTTTCTCACACGACGCCTTACTTAGTTTATGTCTTAGAGGATGTCTCACGAAGCTGTAATCATCAACATGATGCAACTCGCATATGTACATGCCCTATCTATAATGCAGTCTGCGTATGTACGCGACCTATATATAGTTCTACCTATGTACACCTTCAAAAATATAGGGTTTTCACCTTTTCTGAAAATCAGACACTTTGTTACCTCTTTCACATCAACCTACAACTTGTCACTGTATCTTATCTGTAACTTTGACGTGTGCATACATCATCTTACATATCCCTTAACCAAGTGCATCTATGTCTCTCTATTAATGTGCCATACATATGTGTACAATCATGAACAAGTGTAATAACCCTCACATGGAGTAGATATCAAACCCTTACTGATATGCAACCTCACATTACACAAACAACTTAACAACTACAAGCTCTCAACTATATACCACAAAAACCTTCAATCATAATCCAAGAAATACAAGATGTGCCTCAACACTAACAAGATGTACCAATGATAAATATCAAATATATGAGCATTGTATTTTTGTAGATCTGGATTATAAAGTAAATGTCATAAAACCAATAGCCTCTCTAGAGAAAATCCTCAAATCCCCATAACCATATCTCATGTAGACAACAATATCCAACTACAGATAGAAATAAGACATACCTTTTGAACCTGTAGATAGATATGTTGTACCTGATCACTCTATACCTTCATGGGAGTTTTCTTTAAAAATATAGAGACCTTAAATCTTCATCTCCTCAAGCTTTCATGGATTTTCCCAACTACACGCGACCTATTCTTATTCATCCTACGTATGTACAAGCTTTGTTCTCCTTCATCCTGAGTATGTATGAGCTTCCTCCATTGCAACCCGCATACACCTCAAAAACTAGGATTTTTTTAGTAATTCTGCAATTCTGAATCTTTCGACGTCAACTCTTCATGCTACTTCAAACTTGTACAGCTTCAAACTTATACAATAATATATATTCAATGTTCTCAATAGATTCTAATAGGAGACCCTTGCTCTCTTATTTATACTCTCCAAGTAGCTTCCTCTAGGGGTTACCTTCTAACCAACTTAACCCAACTTCCTTCTTTTAGGGATAACCCACTTCTATCCACTTGTTCACTTATAGCCAGTTTATCCACAAATAATAAACTTACCACTTCTAGACACTACTAATTTGTTTTTAATTATTTACTTTTTGCAACAACTTAACCCATGATTAACTCCCACTTTGACTAGTCAACTTCTTCTAGGAGTTTTTAGAATAATTTGACTTCTTTGACCTTCTAGGGGCTTCTAGATAACTCATGAGGGTTATCCAACTTCACAAGGCCATAAATTTCTAACCGTGAGGAGTTACGTTGCTTTCCACAAATCACCGGAAATGGAATGACATGCACTATCCATATATAATAGACTTACATGCAAATATACAAATATTCATACTTTTATACCTCAAACAATCTTGAGTCCCTTAACCATAGTGTTGGGGCTACCATAATTTGCAACCAGACTTTCTTTGATGGTTGACATCAATGAAAACCAACCGAATTAATCAACAACAAATTCAGAGTCCGATGAGATAGAGATACTCTGGTTGTTAAAACCGTATTTTATTTTTGCATTGGAAACCATACCCTAATATATATCTATCCAAGGATTTTGTTCTTCTGAATATTATTCTTATTA
>JASDQU010307927.1:51577-66086 GCA_032191745.1 Picea mariana
GGTATTGATTTATTCTTTCATATTTATTTTGGGTTTGAATGAAAACATACACTCATTAAAAGTTTTTTCTATTTCAGAAACTAGTTACCAAATTTTCATTTTTTTGATGTTGAACCTCCCAAAAAGCTTCCAAATTCCCAAAACAATTCCCAACCAATTTAAAAAATTTGATACCAATGCCTAAACTCCAGGAAAAACAAGAATACATTTTATATTTATTATTTTATTAAACTCATACATGAATTTAATAATATATCATTTGAAAAAAAATCATGCAACTAAATTTTACATCTTACAAAATACTTTAATATTTAAAAAACAAATTATATTTATGCTATCACACACACGGTGCTAAGATTCAAACCCCAGCTCCAACTCCTATACAACCCCTAGTTATAATGAGAAAGTTAAGATAATTACAATAGGAATGGTGTCCGGTAAGATAGTTGTACGGAATGAAAAGAAAGATACTTTTAAGCCATGATATGCCTCAACTCCCATCATCTCGAACTCGATGACCGCAGATCTTCTGCAGAAGATCTTCATTGTGTTGTCCTACTGCATCATCATCATCCTTCAGCCATTATAGGTTTCCAAGGTAGATTAATACGTTCAATGCTTTGGATCCTTCCATGTATCCCGTGTTCAGAAGATCCTCATTGTGTTGTCATACTGCATCATCCTTTAGCCATTATAGGTTTCCTGGGTAGTTTAATACGTTCAATGCTTTGGATCCTTCCATGTATCCCGTGTTCATAGAGAAATCTGTGATAGAAGAAAATAAACAAACATTCAAATTTAAATAGCATATATTCCAATGCCAACACCGTAAAACGTGTTTTAAGATGCCTTCTGCATTATTGTGAAACAATAAAGCAGTCACTATGTATTATGAATATCAAAAGAGAAATGAAACGCTTCTGCATACAGCTTAGAGCCAAGTTGTTTAGAGCTAACTGAGCTCATGATGAAATGCACTAGAATAGCTCACATTTGCAGTTCTGTAAACAAGATCAGATTTTAAACACAGTAAGATTCAATAATAATAAATATCAGTGGAACGGGACCAGGCCGTATGATTATGTTTCTTCTGCCAAGTGACCCATTCGTCTATATATATTTCGTCTCAGGTCCGGCGTGAGAAGCACAAGAAGATATGTAGCCAAGGACAAATTGCCAACTTTCCTGCGTATCATGACGTTTATGCAATTTTTCGGATATATTATGAGTGGACGTCGGCAAATCATCCTTGTCTCATCACCTACTGTGGCCTTTCATGCAAGATCCCACATGATTCCGCTAGGGCTGGTCCCTAATTGCTTCTGCTATTGAAGGGAAACTAATGAACATCCGTCATTTAGGAAAAGTAAATCCCAAAAATATGTATCATGTGGAAAGACAAGAGGTCACGTGATGTCCATATATGTAGATAGATGAGAGGCTACTGAGGTCCCTTGTTTGTTTTGGAAGTTCACTTATCCCAAGGCCGCAACAACCGCGTTGGAAGTTCACTCATCCCAAGGCAGCGACCACCACATACATGCTATCAGGATTCACGGGTATATAATCAATCTCCCACTGCCCTTCACATATTTCTGTGTTAATTGTTTTTAATGCCGTTTCTCACTCCCGACCACCGATGTTACAGCATCCTCGGTGTACTCCAATGTTATTTTGATTCTATTCCATTCTCGTTGCACGGAGGGAGAGAAGCTAGTTCTATTCTTTCCCATTCTAAATGGAATATATCTCAAGTATACACCATCCGATCAGAGAGACAGTAGACATTTATTGATTGTGGAGACGTTACACGTACATGATTGTTTTACACCATCCGATCTGAAGGATAGTAGGTGGTTATTAACTGTGGAGACGTTCCTGTACAAGATGTCTATAATTCTTTGGCAGCAAAAAATTTGGTACGATCATCAGCCTTACCTAATTTAGATAAGGCTGACAAAACGAGAAAATTGGCACGATCATCAGCCTTACCCAATTTAGATAAGGCTGACAAAAAACTGTTGAGTTGTTGAACAAAAAAAAAGTGAAGTCCAAAAAAATAATAAGTTAAGTGTAAAAAGTAATAATAGAGTATAAAAAAACGGGGTCAGTCAAAACAATAGAATAATGAAATGGTAACAAAAATATTAATTTGAAAAATGACTATTTGTCATTTGTTTCCTCTTTAATCTTAGCTATAAATACTTTATTTTGGTATTATCAATAATTTTAGAATAATGAAATGGTAACAAAAATATTAATTTGAAAAATGACTATTTGTCGTTTGTTTCATCTTTAATTTTAGTTATAAATATTCTATTTTAGTATTATCAATAATTTTAGTTGCATGGGTTCACTTTAAACATTGGAGGTTTCAAAAAAACATACACAACTCAATCTCTAGAAATTTAAAGTACTATCATAAATGTGAAAATCTACATATTCAAAAAAATTTAAAACATTTTAACATAACAATATTTTTATTTTTTTTTATTTTATTGACAATTTCAACAATCAATGTAAATAATTAATTATTAATGACTATTTCACATTTGTTTTCTAGTTATTGTTAATCCAATACTTTTTCTTAACATTAGGCTTGAGTTGTCTGTCATGATGGGTGAAGGGTTCACCTAAACAATGGATTTTTCAAAAAGCATAAAATTTCAAACAATATGTGTTGAAAGGTCGAAAATTTTTGCAACACTAAATAGCTACCTGATCACAAGTGTCAAATTACAATTATTTTTGTTTGGGATGGTAGCTTCCAACTGATATGTGTGTTTGGTTTGGTTTTCCACCCATGAAAATGGCTCCTTGGACAAAAGACTTGATCATTTTATATCTGAAAGCCAATATATACATTACCTTAAATTTCAAAAATGAAAACTCATCTATATATCCATTCATTTGAGAGCAATACTTTGAAAAACTAAAAGATGTAGATAAGCATGATTGATTCTCAAAAATATAAGAAATTCATGATCTTAGATAAATATTGAGCATAGTAATTGTTGTTACAAAAAATAGATCACAATATCGATATATACACCACACATTTTGTAAAAAAAAAATTAAGTTTTGAAAAACAAAGAAATGGGAAACAACAATATGAAAGAAATACTCTAAACATATAAGAATTTGTTTTCTATTGAGTAACATTTTAAATCCTTAAGATGGATATCAAACAAAATTAGAGAATGATAAGTGACAAGCTGTTTAGAAGAAATTCATAAAAGACTTTTCCGCTCCAAGTTTAAATACACCAAATGTTATCAATCATGAGGCATATTATATTTGATGTATAGGGACTTCTCATAAAACATAATCATGAAAAATAATTCACATAAAAATTGAGTGTAGGAATTAGCAAATGTCCAACAAGAACATAACATCATCAAGTTCAATTGACTCAATTAAAAAAAAAAAAAAAAATATGCCAACAAAACTCAGGTTTTAAAATTTTTATTAAAACTCATAAAAATAACAAGTTTAAATTTAAGTTCCAAAACCAAAGAGAAAAAAAGTATGCAAGTAAAGCGCAAGTATAAATACCAATGATGTATTATCCATTGATTCTCTTCTTCAAAAAAATAACTAAATACGAATGATGTATTATCCATTGATTCTCTTCTTCAAAAAATAACTATAAATCCGTGGACAAGAAAAATCTACCTTTCTACAATAAAAAATCCTCTACCCATTATTTACATAGAGAAAATAGCCTTTTATAATAATCTAACGTATCCTTCAAGAAACCTTTTACAGTAGTCCCACTCATTTAGAAAACAAATCATTAAGAATAATCATCTAATTATCTTCTTGATCTTATTATCGGTGCAATTCTTTTCAATTTCTATTAAAGGTTTTTGTTGTGCTTGATCCAAAATGTTGAACACGTCCGTTCTTTTATTTGTCCACGAACACGAGTAGTTTTCTTCATTATGTTCTCTTTTCCACTTCCCTTCAATTTGCATATAATCGCAACTTGATATTTGTACAAAATCTAAAAAGAAGAAAAACACAGCTAATAAACTTTATGAAAAAACATGAAAAATAAAATCCAAAATCCAAAACCGTTTTCCAATTTATTTCCATATTTTCGGTCATTTTAACAATCAAATTGGAAAATAATAATCTTCCAACAATGTTCTCCACATTACCAGCTTTCCAAAGAGCTATTTTGTGTTGAATTTGACCTTCTATAACTCCATATGTGGCCTCCTAAAGAGGAGGCTCAACCACAATTGATCAAATTCATGGGTGGCTGTCCTATGCTGATTTTGAAGATAGATCGATTATTCCATATGCACCTTGGAAAATAACTTTTATGGGTTTATAATGCATTTGATTATCTTGGTAGTTTTTAAAAAGAATTATGGAAGGAATAGAGAGTTGCGTTTGAAATAAAATACAAATAACAAATTAAATAAACAAACTATTGAAAGTAAACAATAAACAAAAATCAAATGATAAAATCTAAAATCTAGGTATTTGGAAATTTGATAAAACTAATGTGACTGGGAGATTTGGATATAGATGCTTTAATTGACATACATGTTAATTGCTACACAAAATAAACAAAAATCAAATCATAAAATCTAGAATCTACTAGAATCTAGGTATTTGGAAATTTGATAAAACTATGCCGCATCAACCAATATGTTAACCAAAAGAGAGATGAAGGGATGCCTTGGATGTCATGTTAAATGCCCAGTCAGATGCCATACAAGATGCCACATAGATGTTACATAGACTAGGGTGACATGCCAAGTTTACTGACAGAGGATAGAGAAATGGAAATTGGTTGTTATAAACGTTAGAAATCCATAATCAAGAATGTGAGTGAATGAGAAGTAAATTGAAAAGTTGGATCCACATGAATGAGATCCATATGTGAGGAATTTGGTATTTTTAGGATGAAACATATGTTCTTGCCATTGTTTAATGATTCCAACAAATAGTCTCTTCTAGATTTGTAAAAAATAAACATCAACTAAAACAAACTAATGAAGCCCAAAGGGGTTGGATCCAATGGTGGAACGTGAGGATTTTTTCATCATTGGGAAAGGTTCAAGTCTGATAAGGGTCTAACCTAAATCCATGGGGGTACCTTGAGGTAGTGGTCAAATGTGTGGTTGCACCCATAGATATTATATTAAATGATATCATGACCCATGCACACATAAGTGGATCAAAGCCCACCCCCATGGCCTTCAAATTAAACCTCAGATGGGGTGTTAGTAGAGTACAAGTGTCAAAGTGGAGGGGACGATGCCTTCCATCGTAGTACTAGCCACGTGACTAGTGCATGCACCTCCCCTCCTCCCCCACCATGAAGTTATGCATCCCTCACTCCAACCAAAGGTCCATTAGCACTTCGAACACACTCCTCTCCGTCTCCTCATCAAATCAATGGAGCCTCCATTATTTTGGTCACCTCTGCACTTGTGCTTCCTCCCTCTCCAACATTATTCATACCATGGCACTCCACTTCTAGTCCATCGGTTCTTCCTCTTCTCAGTAAAGTCACCACTCGATGTGAACTCCTCCCTAGTTCTTACTTGTTACATTAGCCAATTCTCAATGCCCACTTACCTTCTTTGTGCTTCAGCCATGCCTTGACTGCGGGGGAAATCAAAGTGGGGCTCGCCCTCATACCAAAATAGGCCATGCATGGCCATTTGGCCTTAGCCTTCCCTCACACCTTCACACAACTCTTTGCCTTCTTCGACCTCCTCCTCTAACCAGTCCTCTCAGAGCCAAAGTGACCTCCCACATTTGTCCTCGCCATGGGCTTGTTGATTCAAGTGGTTCGAACTCTTGGGTAATTCATTGGGATTCTCCCTTGGGCCATTTTCGGACCTGGCCTCTTCCCCCCAACCTACCTTGGTCGTCCCACGAAATTAACCAAAGAATTCATCTCTTGTGCCACCATTGGTCCAGTCTCCTTAAGAGGACACCTCCTTCCAATGGGAGAAACCATCAGACCACCCCCACTCTTATTCGGACTTCTCCACTTGCGTAAAGTTTCAAGACAACCTTGCAATTCTTCAAGACCTATTGTTCAAGGTCTACAAGGAGGTGGACAACTTATGGTTCCGCCTGGAAATTCTGGACAATAAGGGGACACAAATTCTGCAATCTCTTTCCTCTCTACAAGGCACTTGACATTTATCACCTAGTGCCCAGGCATACAGTGCACCAGTGGCCTCAACGAATGTCTTGGTTATGTCTCTCCAAATGTTATAAGTGGACAACAAAGCAACGGTCTCGAACTTGTCTCTCTAGGTTCCTACATTGGACAATGTGGCATGCAACGCGTCGATTGCATGAGCCATGACAACTGCACAGGTGTCAGAATGCATGGCCTATTTTTAGTTTTGTTTATGTTTGGACAACTGTACTTTTGGACAATTCTCTTTCTGTCTGTCATAAATCGGTCCTATATGTTCTAGAAGGTCAGATGAATCACTTTCGCCACACGATGATTCAGTTCCAGATGCTTAAAACCAATGTTTGAGTTGGGGTCAGTTTTGGTTGATAAGGCACTGGCTAAATTGGTTTCCCTCCGTGGAAATTCAGTAATTACAGTCCTCAGACAAACATGGTGCTACTGTAATTTTTTTTTCTGAAAGGTTATATATATATATATATATATATATACTTACACAAAAAAAAAAACTAATGAAGAATCATTTAACCAACTTAAAGGACAACTTGCTAGATTTCCTACAAATCGAAAGGAAGATCAATCATAAAACCAAAAACAACCATCAAATATGTCTAATTTCAAAATGAAAAACTATAATAAGAATGTGTATATATGAAAGGTAGCTTTATCTATAGGAAAAACATTAAAAATGGAAATTTAAATGAGTGCCACATTTATTTTTTCTAAAAAATATGGGGAGTTGTTGAGGGCTCAAGAAATGGTGACACACTGGTTGAAGCAGTTTTCTCTATCCAAAATTATTTAAAAGACTTGTTCACACATAATGTTAAAGATAAGATGATATGACAATAAGAACCAATTTATGAGTTATGGGAGCCTCTATGAGTCCATGAATTTGAAATATATTCCCAATAAGCATTGAACATTAGGTAATCTACAGGAGATCTCTTCGAGCCAATTTATGAGGTTAATTTCCTTTACCTTTCAATCCAAAAATGATTCACTAAAGGAATTACCTATGGCTTTCACTATGAGTGAGTAAAATAGTTTCTTATGTTTGTTCCTCATCTCTCTTTGGCCTAGCATTGTTTGACTGCCTGTGAACATCGATAGTCGCAACAAAGGTGCTTTAGTATCATACAAGTACGGTCCTATTGCTAGCGAGTGTTGAAATCCCTGACGGGTTTACTTATACTTCCCACACAAATCATAGTGTTTTCGACTTCCATTGAATAATTTATTCCTTCTGATATGTGTCTATATATTGTGTATGCAATGGGTGAAATGTAATTGGGGTGACGAGAGAGTTTTTTAGATTCACTTGGAAGATTACTCACATCCAAAGTTTAACCTAAAGTATTCCTTCCTTCAATCGTTTTAGGTATCATCTATTTAATATGAAGTGGATGGAGCACATAAAAAAATATATCTAAGAAACTTAATGTTTAAATGTGTGAGTGTTATAGATATGAATTCTTTCTAAGAAGAGTGCTCCACCACGAACGTGGAATTTTTTTCTACAGGTCATGGAATTTGTAAAGATGACTAAGTACAAAGCTTTTAGGTTTCAAACATGTGTTAAATAAAAACCCAGATGTTTTGATTCATTATTTTATAAATCCTTACAAAATTGCTTGCAAACTAACTAAGCAAAAGTTAGAGGACAACTTGGAATAGAAAAATTGGAAATAAGATTGACCTAGGAGTGAAAGGAAACAATCATTAACAAATAAATCATAATAAATCCCAAAGAATGAAAAATAAAAGATAAATAATAACTGTACTTTATCAATAAAAAGCCTTTAAAATTCAAAGATCAACATACAATATTCCCAAGATGCAAACTTAGAAACAAAATCGACTTTATGCATGTAATATTAAATCACACACTTGGAAAAAATTCATCATTAAAATCAAATTCACAATCCCCCAAGATGAATCATTAGCTTCAAAAGAAACATCTAATGTCAGTGCTCAAAGGAGGAAAAATTAAAATGCATGAACATTTCAATCTCAAACCTCACATTAATTATTTTGCACATGTTTCTCTTCCATGTTCTCCAAGAATCTTAAACCTCACATTAATTAATTAGGAAGTTTTCAGACATTTCGTTCAGAACGTAACATGATTATCCCTATTGTAAAACTATAAATATGTATTTGTTTTTTGGGTAGAATGTAGTCAAGTCATTAGAATAGAGTCAATAATGTAAGAGTGAAGAATTGTCTAAGTGTTCAGGTGTTTTGAGACATGTCTGGGGTTTTTGGGAGTTAAGCTTGGACTGCAGCAGAATGACTGAGGCATGTTTGGGTAATCTCGACTAATATATCTTATTGTAAGAGGAATGAGAATCTGTAAGGAGATTGTAAATGCATAAAATAAGAAGCTAGCAATTGTGGATGTAGACCAGTTTTGGGTGAACCATATTAAAACCTTTTGTATTGATGTGTTGTGTATGTGTGTTATGTTCATCCATATTTAGGGGCGAAATGAACTGATTAAAAGACTGAATACAATAAACATAGTGATATGAAGAACAACTAATATATCCAGTGAACAATATATTCTATTGAATAAATGAAATAGGATGAAACTGTAAAACTGCAGAACTAAAACACTTGCTTGAATGGTGGTATCTATATCTGAGAAGAGATATGGATACTATGCACATTTGTTTGAGAAGAATGATTACAATGAGGCTCCAAAAGCCTTTTTAATATTACTCATGAATTCCAAAACACTAGACATAAAAAAACCTAACCTTAGGAGGTGAAACGCCAAAAGTCATGTGTGCCCCTATGGGTAAGTTGGTAGTTGAACTTCCCAGGTCGTAAATTTTGCATATGACCTCCATTTTAGAGGAGTGATAGCCTGTTGGAAAGATATTTCAAAGAAATACACATTATGCCATAAAAATTTGACTATGTTTATAGTTTGACTATGGTGAGATGAAAGAAAACTATTTAGGGCTCCAAAATGGCCCTGAAATTACAACAAGATGTGATGACATCAAAACATACAAAATAAGCTAGTTGGACTAGGTGATAGACCACCAATATCCACCTGGAGTATGTGTATGTCTTCAGAAAACCCTAAAAGTGTAGAACCCACAATTACAAAGAAGTACAGAAGAATATGTTGAACTAAGAACGAACAAGAGGAGTCAATTGGAACAAGTGGGTGGCCACCCATATCCACCTGGATCAATCCTACCGCCTTAGGAATTAATCGTCTCCATTGTGTTGATTTCATCCATCAGGTGAGGAAACTTTTGAAGGATTTGGCCTCAGGTGATCCACTTACCTTGGTGTAGGAGCTTCCCTTCCTTAACAACCGGATAAATATGGATCCTTTTTTGGCAAGTTCCATTAACCTGTGTGTCCACTATCTGATCAGTGGATTCTTGTTCCATGCAGTTAGGATTGAAATGTTTTGGTTTCAGTTGTCCTCCGATCTATGAGGTGTCCAATAATGGTGGAAAATATGGCTGATGGAGGTCCAAATTGAACATTGGATGAAGGCCAAGGAAGGGTGGCATGCTGAGCTCAAAAGAACTGCCACCCACAAACTTGGTGATAGTGTAAGTACCATAACAAAGTGGGAAGAGATTACAATGGGGCATTGTGAGACGCTCCTTCTACAAATGGAACCGGACTTTGTCTCCAACATGAAACTGATGTGGTACCCTGTGTTGATCATGGCCCTGCATGTACTTAGCATTGGATTTATTCAAAATCTCATGGACTTGTTGGCGGATGTACTGAATCCTCTCAATGAATCTAGTGGGTTTTCGGTCTAAGACTGAATATGGGAAGAGTTTTCCTATGTGGTTGTAAGAGGTAGTGCAACATCAATGGGACCCAAGGGCTAGAATCCCAACCCCACCTGAAATGGGTTATGGTCGGTGGAGCTATGGAGATCCCTATTGTAACTGTGTTGAACATAAGGGAGACTCTCATCCTATGTATGTCGATTGCACAATCCTCGATTTGACGACCTTTTTCTATTCATTTGTTTGGGGGTGGAAAGTAGTGGATTTAGTGATCTTGGTGTCCAACAATGATCAGAGACTCGACCAAAATGTGCTGAGGAAACTGTTTTCCTGGTTGGAGATGATGGTTTGTGGTATCCCAAAATGGACCCACACTCAGTCAAAGAATATCTTGCCAATATTTGTTGTTGTGATGTTCTTCATCCATACTCTTAGGATGGCCATCTTTGAAAAGTGATAAACGACCACAAATACAAAGTCATTTCCTTGCTTGGTGGATGAAAGGATAGACATGTAATTCATTGAGATGGATTCCCAAGGCTTCTCAAGAGTAGGAAAAGTAGTGTATAATCGTTGCTTATTCATGGATGGATTAGAAATGTCAGGGGAAGTGCAAGATCTGTTATACTTGCTAACATCTGGTCGATGTTTTGGCCAATAAAAATGTTTCTAAAGAACAACCACAATTTTCTTCACACCAAAATGTTTTTCCATCTGACTGTAGTGGGATTCCCAAATAATATTTGCACACTCGCTTGTAGGAACACAGAGACGGACCAGATGGAATAATAGTCCATCCTGAATGTGAAATCCAATGAGATTCATGCTTGTACCCAAGAGCTGATAGGTGGTAGTGAAGTCTAGATCTTGTTGATAAAGGCCAGGCCACTCAAATTCCTCATGTCCACAGCAATGGAGCATAGTGGTGAGTGCATCCATGGGAGGTGGACTGAGGGAGTCAATGACACAATTTGAGATCCGTGTCTTATACGTGATGTTGAGATAGAACTATTGGAAGTAAGTGGACCACTTCTGATGGTGGTCATTCTACAATTTCCCCTATGTGTATGAACTACAAAGGGTTGTGATCAGTGTGGATGATCATCTCCTTTCCCAGAATGCAATGTTTCCATTAATGACATGCTTATACAATGGGATACATTTCCTTATCATAGGTGGGATATTTCCAGAAATTATCTAAGAGTGTCTCACTATGGTATGGCACTAGATGACCATGTTGAGTGAGAATTACGCCTACAACATATTCAGATGCATCAGTCTCAATCTCGAATGATTGTTGCAGATCGAGAAAGGAGAGTACTGGAGATGAGCACAAGCGATGCTTTAAATCATTGAATGCTCATTTTTGTTCCTTCCCCCACATGAAATTTTCCCTTCCACCACCCTTGGTCACCTCGTTAAGGGCCCATGTAATATGGGAGAATCCCAACATGAACCGTCAATAGAAGTTGGCAAGTACCAAGAAGATCCAAAGCTCTATTAGTTTGTTCGTAATTGGCCAGTCATGGATGACTTGGATCTTAGCTAGATCAACATGTACCCCATGCTCATCCATAATGTGTTCGAATTATTAGACCTTGTTCACACCAAAATATCATTTTTCAATGTTGGCATATATCTTGTGATGCCATAGAGTGCTCAAAACCTGTTGAAGATGTTGCATGTGATACTCCCAAGTTCTTTTGAGGATGAGGATCTCATCCAAATATACCACCACAAAAGAGTCGGTGAAGGAAGTCAATACATCATCCATCAACCTCATGAAAGTGGTTGGTACATTTGTTAAGCAAAGGGCATGACCAACCATTCGAAGAGACCTTGTTTAGATTTGAAGGTTGTCTTCCATACATCAGTTGGTTCGATGGGAACTTAGTGGTAGCCAGACTTTAGGTCAATCTTGTTCTAGAAATTTCCCCCCTTGAGTTGGTCAAGAAGGTCATCAATCTTGGGAATTGGGTATCGGTTCCTGACTTTGATTTTGTTTAAGGGTATGTAATCAATGCAGAGTTTCCAAGTTTCATCCTTCTTCTGCACTAGTACAATTGAGTTGTTGCAAGGGGAGGAGTTGGGTCTAATGTGCCCCTTTTGAATAAGCTCTTGGATCTGACGCTTGATTTCATCATTTTTCATGAGAGAGCAACGATAGACTCGTCCATTAAGTAGAGGTACACTGAGGGTTAGATCAATTGGATTCTTGAATTGGTAGTATGCTGGTACCTCGGTGGATGAGGAGAAGATGTATCTTTATTCTTCCACAATCCCATCCACTTTCTTCTACTACAAATAGAGGCTCTGTGTAGAGGCCACAGATGTGGTGGAGACATTTTTCTTACTATGAGCATAGATCACAAAGAAGATGAAATTCTTGGTTTTTGAAATGACCTTACTGCATTTCTTAGCAGATATTAAAGAAATAGTGGTAGGCAGTGCTACCTCTGATATCCTGTACAATTGTCTACCCAAAGTAATAATAACACTGTGGGGTCTAGACTCATACACAACATGATGCTTCCACATATATGGTTGTCTTAAAATAACATCACAAACTTCAAGGGGAGCAATATCACACAATACCTCATCTTTGAAAGGCTTGATTCCATAGGGAAGATGACATTGTTGACTGACACAAAGATCTCCTTCTTGGAGAATCCAACCAATGGTGTAGGGTTGTGATTGTAGGGTCGGTGGCAAGTCTAACCGCTTGATGTCCTCTGTTGAAATAAAGTTATTTTGATTGTTGCTATCAACAATGAAATGAAGTGGAGGCCCTTATACTAACATATGTGAGTAAAAGAGGTGTTCCCCTTCCTTTGGTTCTTCTAGTTCGCTTGGTCAAACTTTGGTGGTAGCGATAATGACATTGGGTTCAACATCGATAATGTACTTCCCTTCTTTTGGATTTGATTCATAATTAGAATTGACCTCTGACTCAAGAGACTTTAGATCGTTCATGAGTGACTTCTTGGAGTGACATTCTTTAGTGTTGTGACAAGGGCTTTTATGGTACTAACACCATTTTCCCATGTCATTCTTTGTCTTCTCATTTTTCTTCTTGTGTTGCAACTTGGACTCGTTGTATTGTGAGTGGACATATTTTTTTTGTCCCTTGCTGTGTGGGTTGGGGCCACCTTTTCCCTGCTTTGGCTGTGAGGAGTTTGTAGATCCAAACTCTTGCCTCTTCTACTTAAATTTCTTCTCGATCTTGACAATGTATCTATAGGTCATACCCAATGAGGTAATGTCCATAAAATCCATTTATGTTTGAATGTATCTATGCAAACAACCATGGTATTTGAGCACCATATTTCACTCAGAGTCTTTCATACCGAATTTGGTGCATAGGTTATGGAAAATATTGGTGAAATCTGGTACTTTCTGGTCCCTTTTTTGATGCAGGGTGGTCCATCTAGTGTACTAGTCCTCGTAGCTTCCAACATGGTATTATTGTTCTTTAATGACATACTGAAAGGATTCCCATGTAGGGGCAACCAAAAATATTGCAGATTCCTCTATAGCATTTTTCTCGTATTAAGTGTCCCACCAATATTTAAGATAGGGGATGATCTTTAGAAGTGAAAAAGTATTCTTTTCCTTATCAGAAAAATTGTGGACCAAAAACTACCCTTCAAGAAGATTCAACCATTTATATATAGCATCCACATCTATCAGTCCTTAAAATAATGGAATATAAAAATTTACATGTACCTTGAAGAGGGTTGCATGGCCGCTTAATGAATATGCTTCTCCTGTGGGCAGTCACCAAAGGATCAACACAAAGTTATCCATCATTTCGTTCCTTTGTCACACAAGGGATTATTCGACTAAAATTTTAAAAGGATATCATTCTCCATCATCGTTCTTTTTGTCTCCAATGGGTTGTTTTCAGGCTCGGCCCAGGTGATCTTGCAATGGATTGATTGGTTTGAGTCCCAACTTCTTGTACCTAGATCTTGTCGAGGACATGCATGAAGAAAAATAAATGAAGAGCAAAAAACTATGATACTATTGATCCAGATTAAGGGGCGGAATGAAATGATTAACAAACTGACTACAATAAACATAGATATATGAAGAACAACACATATGTATATTGAACAATATCTTCTATTGAATAAATGAAATAGGTTGAAACTGTAAAACTATAGAACTGAAACACTTGCTTGAATGGTGGTAGTTATCTATAAGAAGATATCTGGCTTCTACATGCATCTATCTAAAAAGAATGATTTCAATGAGGCTCTAGAGGCCTTTTTTATATTACTCATGAATTCCAAAACCCTAGACATCCAAAAACCTAGCCCTAGAAGGTTGTTGGCAGCCAACCCAATTTTTTTCGATTGCTCTCAAAACGCTGCCTACACCCTTTCTCGTGTCACGACAAATCACTGTCGCTTTGTGCTAATGGACATTCGTCTCATTTTTGCCACCATTACAATTCAATTTCGACTCAGTTTTCACAACTGCAAGTGTGAAAACACCTCTTTTGTTGATTAGACTGTCGTCGTCTTTGGTTGATTTGCTGAAAGATACTTGATCACTG
>JASDQU010307927.1:100487-115952 GCA_032191745.1 Picea mariana
AAAAATTTTAACATATTTTTAAAATTAAACTTTACATATATAAACTTCAAACATCTTTGTAAATTTGAAGCATTATTTTTGTTTGGAAAAAGATAAATAATACTACTCTTGTAGTATGAAAATACAATAAAAGTAAAAGTCAATATGGTTGATTTATAGTAACATGAGAGTGGAGCAAATGCATGTCATGGATAGGGTATTGATTTATTCTTTCATATTTATTTTGGGTTTGAATGAAAACATACACTCATTAAAAGTTTTTTCTATTTCAGAAATTAGTTACCAAATTTTGATTTTCTTGATGTTGAACCTCCCAAAAAACTTCCAAATTCCCAAAACAATTCCCAACCAATTTAAAAAATTTGATACCAATACCTAAACTCCAGGAAAAACAAAAATACATTTTATATTTATTATTTTATTAAACTCATACATGAATTTAATAATATATCATTTGAAAAAAAAATCATTCAACTAAATTTTACATCTTATTTTACATCTTACAAAATACTTTAATATTTAAAAAACAAATTATATTTTTGCCATCACACACACGGTGCTAAGATTCAAACCCCAGCTCCAACTCCTATACAACCCCTAGTTATAATGAGAAAGTTAAAATAATTACAATAGGAATGGTGTCCGGTAAGATAGTTGTACGGAATGAAAAGAAAGATACTTTTAAGCCATGATATGCCGCAACTCCCATCATCTCGAACTCGATGACCGCAGATCTTCTGCAGAAGATATTCATTGTGTTGTCCTACTGCATCATCATCATCCTTCAGCCATTATAGGTTTCCAAGGTAGATTAATACGTTCAATGCTTTGGATCCTTCCATGTATCCCGTGTTCAGAAGATCCTCATTGTGTTGTCATACTGCATCATCCTTTAGCCATTATAGGTTTCCTGGGTAGATTAATGCGTTCAATGCTTTGGATCCTTCCATGTATCCCGTGTTCATAGAGAAATCTGTGATAGAAGAAAATAAACAAACATTCAAATTTAAATAGCATATATTCCAATGCCAACACCGTAAAACGTGTTTTAAGATGTCTTCTGCTTTATTCTGAAACAATAAAGCAGTCACTATGTATTGTGAATATCAAAAGAGAAATGAAACGCTTCTGTATACAGCTTAGAGCCAAGTTGTTTAGAGCCAACTTAGCTCATGATGAAATGCACTAGAGTAGCTCACATTTGCAGTTCTGTAAACAAGATCAGATTTTAAACACAGTAAGATTCAATAATAATAAATATCAGTGGAACGGGAGCAGGCCGTATGATTATGTTTCTTCTGCCAAGTGACCCATTCGTCTATATATATTTCGTCTCAGGTCCGGCGTGAGAAGCAGAACAAGATATGTAGCGAAGGACAAATTGCCAACTTTCCTGCATATCATGACGTTTATGGAATTTTCCGGATATATTATGAGTGGACGTCGGCAAATCATCCTTGTCTCATCACCTACTGTGGCCTTTCATGCAAGATCCCACATGATTCCGCTAGGGCTGGTCCCTAATTGCTTCTGATATTGAAGGGAAACTAATGAACATCCGTCATTTAGGAAAAGTAAATCCCAAAAATATGTAGAAAGATAAGAGGTCACGTGATTTCCATATATGTAGATAGATGAGAGGCTACGTGAGGTCCCTTGTTTGTTTTGGAAGTTCACTTATCCCAAGGCCGCAACAACCGCATTCGAAGTTCACCCATCCCAAGGCAGCGACCACCACATACATGCTATCAGGATTCAGGGGTATATAATCAATCTCCCACTGCTCGCTCCACATTCGTCTCCTCTCTTTGTGTGTGCCCCTCACATATTTCTGTGTTAATTGTTTTTAATGCCGTTTCTCACTCCCGACCACCGATGTTACAGCATCCTCGGTGTACTCCAATGTTATTTTGATTCTATTCCATTCTCGTTGCACGGAGGGAGAGAAGCTAGTTCTATTCTTTCCTATTCTAAATGGAATATATCTCAAGTATACACCATCCGATCAGAGAGACAGTAGACATTTATTGATTGTGGAGACGTTACACGTACATGATTGTTTTACACCATCCGATCTGAAGGAAAGTAGATGGTTATTAACTGTGGAGACGTTCCTGTACAAGATGTCTATAATTCTTTGGCAGCAAGAAAATTGGTACGATCATCAGCCTTACCTAATTTAGATAAGGCTGACAAAACGAGAAAATTGGCACGATCATCAACCTTACCCAATTTAGATAAGGCTGACAAAAAACTGTTGAGTTGTTGATAAAAAAAAAGTGAAGTCCAAAAAAATAATAAGTTAAGTGTAAAAAGTAATAATAAAGTATAAAAAAACGGGGTCAGTCAAAACAATAGAATAATGAAATGGTAACAAAAATATTAATTTGAAAAATGAATATTTGTCATTTGTTTCCTCTTTAATCTTAGCTATAAATACTTTATTTTGGTATTATCAATAATTTTAGAATAATGAAATGGTAACAAAAATATTAATTTGAAAAATGACTATTTGTCATTTAATCTTAGCTATAAATATTTTATTTTAGTATTATCAATAATTTTAGTTGCATGGGTTCACTTTAAACATTGGAGGTTTCAAAAAACATACACAAATCAATCTCTAGAAATTTAAAGTACTATTTATAATAGTGTGAAAATCTACATATTCAAAAAAATTTAAAACATTTTAACATTACAATATTTTTATTTATTTTTATTTTATTGAAAATTTCAACAATCAATGTAAATAATTAATTATTAATGACTATTTCACATTTGTTTTCTAGTTAATTTTAATCCAATACTTTTTCTTAGTATTAGGCTTGAATTGTCTGTCATGATGGGTGAAGGGTTCACCTAAACAATGGATTTTTCAAAAAACATAAAATTTCAAGCACTATGTGTTGAAAGGTCGAAAATTTTTGCAACACTAAATAGCTACTTGATCACAAGTGCCAATTAGAATTATTTTTGTTTGGGATGGTAGCTTCCAACTAATATGTGGGTTTGGTTTGGTTTGGTTTTCCACGCATGAAAATGGCTCCTTGGACAAAAGACTTGATCATTTTATATCTGAAAGCCAATATATAAATTACCTTAAATTTCAAAAATGAAAACTCATCTATATATCCATTCATTTGAGAGAAATACTTTGAAAAACTAAAAGATGTAGATAAGCATATTGATTTTCAAGAATATAAGAAATTCATGATCTTAGATAAATATTGAGCATAGTAATTGTTGTTACAAAAAATAGATCACAACATCGATATATATACCACACATTTTGTAAAAAAAAAATTAAGTTTTAAAAAACAAAAAAATGAGAAACAATAATATGAAAGAAATAATCTAAATATATAAGAATTTGTTTTCTATTGAGTAACATCTTAAAACATTAAGATGGATATCAAACATAATTAGAGAATGATAAGTGACAAGCTCTTTAGAAGAAATTCATAAAAGACTTTTCTGTTGCAAGTTTAAATACACCAAATACTATCAATCATGAGGCATATTATATTTGATGTATAGGGACTTCTCATAAAACATAATCATGAAAAATAATTCACATAAAATTTGAGTGTAGGAATTTGCAAATGTCCAACAAGAACGTAACATCATCAAGTTCAATTGACTAAAAAAATATGCCAACAAAACTCGGGTTTTAAAGATTTTATTAAAACTTATAAAAATAACAAATTTAAATTTAAGTTACAAAAACCAAAGAGAAAAAAAGTGTGTAAGTAAAGAGGAAGTATAAATACCAATGATGTATTCATCCATTGATTCTCTTGTTCAAGAAATAACTATAAATCCGTGGAGAAGAAAAATAAGAAAAATCTACCTTTCTACAATAAAAATTCCTCTACCCATTATTTATTATTATTTATTATTTACATAGAGAAAATAGCCTTTTATAATAATCTAACGTATCCTTCAAAAAACCTTTTACAGAAGTCCCACTCATTTAGAAAACAAATCGTTAAGAATAATCCTCTAATTATCTTCTTGATCCTAATATCGGTGCAATTCTTTTCAATTTCTATTAAAGGTTTTTGTTGTACTTATCCAAAATGTTGAACACGTCCATTATTTTATTTGTCCACGAACATGAGTAGTTCTCTTTTCCAGTTCCCTTCAATTTGCATATAATCGCAACTTGATATTTGTACAAAATCCGAAAAAAAAAAATACAGCTAATAAACTTTATGAAAAAACATTAAAAAATAAAATCCAAAATCGTGTTCCAATTTATTTTCATATTTTCAGTCATTTTAACAAACAAATTGGAAAATAATAATCTTCCAACAATGTTCTCCACATTACCAGCTTTCCAAAGAGCTATTTTGTGTTGAATTTGACCTTCTATAACTCCATATATGGCCTCCTAACGAGGAGGCTCAACCACAATTGATCAAATTCATGGGTGGCTGTCCTATGTTGATTTTGAAGATAGATCCATTATTCCATATGCACCTTGGAAAATAACTTTTATGGGTTTATAATGCATTTGATTATCTTGGTAGTTTGTAAAAAGAATTATGGAAGGAATAGAGAGTTGAGTTTGCAATAAAATGCAAATAACAAATTAAATAAATAAATTATTGAAAGTAAAAAATAAATAAAAATCAAATGATAAAATCTAGAATCTAGGTATTTGGAAATTTGATAAAATTAATGTGACTTGGAGATTTGGATATAGATGCCTCAATTGACATACATGTCAATCACTACACAAAATAAACAAAAATCAAATGATAAAATCCAGAACCTACTAGAATCTAGGTATTTGGAAATTTGATAAAACTATGCCACATCAATCAATATGTTAACCAAAAACGAGATGAAGGTATTTGGAAATTTGATAAAACTATGCCACATCAATCAATATGTTAACCAAAAACGAGATGAAGGGATGACTTGGATGTCATGTTAAATGCCCAGTCAGATGCCATACAAGATGCCACATGGATGTTACATAGACTAGGGTGACATGCCAAGTTTACTAACAGAGGATAGAGAAATGGAAATTGGTTGTTATAAACGTTAGAAATCCATAATCAAGAATGTGAGTGAATGATAAGTAAATTGAAAAGTTGGATCGAGATGAGTGAGATCCATATGTGAGGAATTTGGTATTTTTAGGATGAAACATATGTTCTCGCCATTGTTTAATGATTCCAACAAATAGTCTCTTCTAGATTTGTGAAAAAAAACATCAACTAAAACAAACTAATGAATCCCAAAGGGGTTGGATCCAATGGTGGAAAGTGAGGAGCTTTTCATCATTGGGAAAGGTTCAATTTTGATAAGGGCCTAACCTGAATCCATGGGGGTACCTTGAGGTAGTGGTCAAACGTGCGGTTGCACCTAGAGATATTATATTAAATGATATCATGACTCGTGGACACATAAGTGGATCAAAGCTCACCCCCATGGCCTTCAAATTAAACCCTGGATGGGGTGTTAGTAGAGTACAAGTGTCAAAGTGGAGGGGACGATGCCTTCCATCATAGTACCAGCCACGTGACTGGTGCATGCACCTCCCCTCCTCCCACACCATGAAGTTATGCATCCCTCACTCCAACCAAAGGTCCATTAGCACTTCAAGCGTGCTCCTCTCCGTCTCTTCATCCAATCAATGGAGCCTCCATTATTGTGGTCACCTCTGCACTTGTGGTTCCTCCCTCTCCAACATTATTCATACCATGGCACTCCACAACTAGTCCATCAGTTCTTCCTCTTCTCAGCAAAGTTGCCACTCGGTGTGAACTCCTCCCTGGTTCTTACTTGTTATGTTAGCCAGTTCTCAGTGCCCACTTACCTTCTTCGTGCTTTGGCCATGCCTCGGCTGCGGGGGAAATCCAAGTGGGGCTCGCCCTAGTACCAAAATAGGCCATGCATGGCCATTTGGCCTTAGCCTTCCCTCACACCTTCGCACAACTCTCTGTCTTCTTCGACCTCCTCCTCTGACCAGTCCTCTCAGAGCCAAAGTGACCTCCCACATTTGTCCTCGCCATGGGCTTGTCGATTCAAGTGGTTTGAACTCTTGGGTAATTCATTGGGATTCTCCCTTGGTCCATTTCCAGACCTAACCTCTTCCTCACAACCTACCTTGGTCGTCCCTCCAAATTAACCTGAGAATTCAGCTCTTGTGCCACCATCGGTCCAGTCTCCTTAGGAGGACACCTCCTTCCAATGGGAGAAACCATCAGACCACCCCCACTCTTATTCGGACTGCTCCACCTGCGCAAAGTTTCAAGACAACCTTGCAATTCTTCAAGACCTATTGTTCAAGGTCCGCAAGGAGCTGGACAACTTACGGTTCTGCCTGGAAATTCTGGACAATAAGGGGACATAAATTATGCAATCTCTCTCCTCTCTACAAGGCACTTGACATTTATCACCTAGTGCCCAGGCATCCAGTGCACCGGTGGCCTCAACGAAGGTCTTGGTTATGTCTCTCCAAATGTCATAAGTGGACAACGCAACAACGGTCTCGACCTCGGCTCTCCAGGTTCCTACATTGGACAATGCGACACACAACACGTCAGCTGCATGAGCCACGACATCTGCACAAGTGTCAGAATGCATGGCATGTTTTTAGTTTTGTTTATGTTTGGACAACTGTACTTTTGGACAATTCTCTTTCTGTCTGTCATAAGTCGGTCCTATATGTTCTATAAGGTCAAACGAATCAATTTCTCCACGGGGAAATTTAGTTCCAGATGCTTAAAACCGATGTTTGAATTGGGGTCAGTTTTGGTTGATAAGGCACTGGCTGAATTAGTTTCCCTCCGTGGAAATTCAGTAATTACAGTCCTCAGACAAACATGGTGCTACTCTAATTTTTGTTTCCGAAAGGTTATATATATATATACTTACAAAAAAAAAAAACTAATGAAGAATCATTTAACCAACTTAAAGGACAACTTGCCAAATTTCCTACAAATCCAAAGAAAGATCAATCATAAAACCAAAAACAACTATCAAATATGTCTAATTTCAAAATGAAAAACTATAATAAGAATGTGTATATATGAAAGGTAGCTTTAGCTATATGAAAAACATTAAAAATAGAAATTTAAATGAGTGCCACATTTATTTTTTCTAAAAAATATTGGGAGTTGTTGAGGGCTCAAGAAATGGCGACACATTGGTTGAAGCAGTTTTTTCTATCCAAAATTATTTAAAAGACTTGTTCACACATAATGTTAAAGATAATATAATATGACAATAAGAACCAATTTATGAGTTATGGGAGCCTCTATGAGTCCATGAATTTGAAATATATTCCCACTAAGCATTGAACATTAGGTAATCTACAGGAGTTGTCTTCGAGCCAATTTATGAGGTTAATTTCCTTTATCTTTCAATCCAAAAATGATTCACTAAATGAATGACCTATGGCTTTCACTATGAGTGAGTAAAATAGTTTCTTATGTTTGTTCCTCATCTCTCTTTAGCCTGGAATTGTTTGACTGCCCGTGAACGTTGATAGTCGTGACAAAGGTGCTTTAGTATCATACAAGTACGCTCCTATTGCTAGCGAGTGTCGAAATCCCTGATGGGTTTACTTATACTTCCGACACAAATCATGGTGTTTTCAACTTCCATTGAAGAATTTATTCCTTCTAATATGTGTGTATATATATTGTGTATGCAATGGGTGAAATGTAATTTGGGTGACAAGAGAGTTTTTTAGATTCACTTGGAAGATTACTCACATCCAAAGTTTAACCTAAAGTATTCCTTCCTTCAATCATTTTAGGTATCATCTATTTAATATGAAGTGGATGGAGCACATAAAAAAATATCTCTAAGAAATCTAATGTTTAAATGTGTGAGTGTTATGGATATGAATTCTTTCTAAGAAGAATGCTCCACCAAAAACATGGAAATTTTTTCTACAGGTCATGGAATTTGTAAGGATGACTGAGTACAAAGCTTTTAGGTTTCAAACATGTGTTAAATAAAAACCCAGATGTTTTGATTCATTATTTGATAAATTCTTACAAAATTTCTTGCAAACTAACTAAGCAAAAGTTAGAGGACAACCTGGAATAGAAAAATTGGAAATAAAATTGACCTAGGAGTGAAAGGAAACAATCATCAACAAATAAATCATAAGAAATCCCAAAGAATGAAAAATAAAAGAAAAATAATAACTATACTTTATCAATAAAAAACCTTTAAAATTCGAAGATCAACATACAATATTCCCAACATGCAAACTTAGAAACAAAATTGACTTTATGCATGTAATATTAAATCACACACTTGGAAAAAATTCATCATTAAAGTCAAATTCACAATCCCCCAAGATGAATCATTAGCTTCAAAAGAAACATGTAATGTCAATGCTCAAAGGAGGAAAACTTAAAATCCATGAACTTTTCAATCTCAAACCTCGCATTAATTATTATGCACATGTTTCTCTTCCATGTTCTCCAAGAATCTTAAACCTCACATTAATTAATTAGGAAGTTTTGGGACATTTTGTTAAGAATGTAACATGATTATCCCTATTGTAAAACTATAAATATGTATTTGCTTTTTGAGTAGAATGTAGTCAAGTCATGAGAATAGAGTCAAGAATGTAAGAGTGAAGAATTGTCTAAGTGTTCAGGTGTTTTGAGACATGTCTGGGGTTTTTGGGAGTTAAACTCGCACTGCAGCAAAACGACTGAGGCATGTTTGGGTAATGTCAACTAATATATCTTATTGTAAGAGGAGTGTGAAACTGCAAGGGGATTGTAAATGCATAAAATAAGAAGCTAGCAATTGTGGATGTAGACCAGTTTTGGGTGAGCCACATTAAAACCTTTTGTATTGATGTGTTGCGTATGTGTGTTATGTTGATCCAGATTCAGGGGCGAAATGAACTGATTAAAACACTGAATACAATAAACATAATGATATGAAGAACAACTAATATATCCAGTGAACAATATATTCTATTGAATAAGTGAAATAGGATGAAACTGTAAGACTGTAGAACTAAAACACTTGCATGAATGGTGGTATCTATATCTGAGAAGAGATGTGGCTACTATGCGCATTTGTTTGAGAAGAATGATTACAATGAGGCTCCAGAGGCCTTTTTAATATTACTCATGAATTCCAAAACACTAGACATAAAAAAACCTAACCCTAGGAGGTGAAACGCCAAAAGTCATGTGTGCCCCTATGGGTAAATTGGTAGTTGAACTTCGCAGGGTCATAAATTTTGCATACAACCTCCATTTTATGGGAGTGATAGCCTGTTGGAAAGATATTTCAAATAAATACACATTATGCCATAAAAAATTGACTTTGTTTATAGTTTGAGTATGGTGAGATGAAAGAAAACTATTTAGGGATCCAAAATGACCCTGAAAGTACAACAAGATGTGATGACATGAAAACATACAAAATAAGCCAGTTGGACTAGGTGATAGACCACCAATATCCACCTGGAATATGTGTATGTCTTCAGAAAACCCCAAAAGTGTAGAGCCCACAATTACAAAGAAGTACAGAAGAACATGTTGAACTAAGAACAGACAAGAGGAGTCAGTTGGAATAGGTGGGTGGCCATCCATATCCACCTAGATCAATCCTACCCCCTTAGGAATCAATGGTCTCCATTGTGTTGATTTCCCCCATCAGGTGAGGAAACTTCTGAAGGATTTGGCCTCAGGTGATCCACTTACCTTGGTGTAGGAGCTTCCCTTCCTTAAAAACCCGGTAAATATGGATTCTCTGTTGGCGAGTTCCATTAACCTGTGTGTCCACTATCTGATCAATGGATTGTTTTTCTATGCAGTTAAGATTGAGATATTTTGGTGTCAGTTGTCCTGCGATCTACGAGGTGTCCAATAATGGTGGAAAATATGGCTGATGGAGGTCCAAATTGAACATTGGATGAAGGCCAAGGAAGGGTGGAGTGTTGAGCTCAAAAGTACTGCCACCCACAGCCTTGGTGATAGTGTAAGTACCATAACAAAGTGGCTGGAGATTACAATGGGGCATTGTGAGACGCTCCTTCTGCAAATGGAACCGGACTTTGTCTCCAACATGAAATTGATGTGGTACCATGTGTTGATCATGGCCCTGCTTGTACTTAGCATTGGATTTCTTCAAAATTTCATGGACCTGTTGGCGGATGTGCTAAATCCTCTCAATGAATCTGGCGGGTTTTTCGGTCTAAGACTGAATATGGGAAGAGTTTTTGTATGTGGTTGTAAGAGGTAGTGCAACATCAATGGCACCCAAGGGTTGGAATCCCAGCCCCACCTGAAATGGGCTATGGTCGGTGGAGCTATGGAGATCCCTATTGTAATTGTGTTGAACATAAGGGAGACTCTCATCCCATGTACGTGGATGCTTACAGTTGTACAAGTGTAGGATGCGCACAATCGTCCATTTGACGACCTGTTTTTATTCATTTGTTTGGGGGTGGAAAGTAGTTGATTTAGTGACCTTGGTGTCCAACAATGATAAGAGACTCGACCAAAATGTGCTGAGGAAATTGTTTTCCTGGTTGGAGATGATGGTTTGTGGTATCCCAAAATGGACCCACACTCATTTGAAGAATATCTTGCCAATATTTTTTGTTGTGATATTCTTCTTCCAGACTACGAGGATGGCCATCTTTTAAAATCGATAAACGACCACAAATACAAAGTCGTTTCCTTGCCTGGTGGACAAAAGGATAGACATGTAATTCATTGAGATGGATTCCCAAGGCTTCTTGAGAGTAGGAAGAGAGGTGTATAATCCTTGCGTCTTCATGGATGGAATAGAAATGTCAGAGGAAGTGGAAGATCTGATATACTTGCTGACATCTTGTCGAAGTTTTGGCCAATAAAAATGTTTCTAAAGAACAACCACAATTTGCTTCACACCAAAATGTTTTGCCATCCAACTGTAGTGGTCTTCCCAAATAATCTTTGCATGCTTTCTTGTAGGAACACAAAGACGGACTAGATGGAATAATAGTCTGTCCTGAATGTGAAATTCAATGACATTCATGCTTGTACCCAAGAGCTGATAGGTGGTGGTGAAGTCTAGATCTTGCTGATAAGTGTCAGGCCACTCATATTCCTCATGTCCATAGGAATGGAGCACAGTGATGAGTGCATCCATGGGAGGTGGACTGAGGGAGTTAACGACACAATTTGAGATCCATGTCTTATACTTGATGTTGAGATAGAACTGTTGTAAGTAGGTGGACCACTTCTAATGGTGGTCGTTCTGTAACTTCCCCTGTGTGTATGAACTACAAAGGATTGTAATCAGTGTGGATGATCGTCTCCTTTCCCAAAATGCAATGTTTCCATTGATGACAGGCTTATACAATGGAATACATTTCCTTATCATAGGTGGGGTATTTATAGAAATTATCTGAGAGTGTCTCACTATGGTATGGCACCAGATGACCGTGTTGAGTGAGAATTGCGCCTACAACATATTCAGATGCATCAGTCTCAAATCAAACGATTGTTGCAGATCGAGAAAGGAGAGTACTGGAGATGAGGACAAGCGATGCTTCAAATCATTGAATTCTCATTTTTGTTCCTTCCTCCACATGAAATTTTCCCTACCACCACCCTTGGTCACCTCGTTAAGGGCCCATGCAATATGGGAGAATCCCAACACGAACCGTCAGTAGAAGTTGGTCAGTACCAAGAAGATCCAAAGCTCTATTAGTTTGGTCATAGTTGGCCAGTCATGGATGACCTAGATCTTAGATGGATCAACATGTACACCATGCTCATTCATAATTTTTTCAAATTATTGGACCCTGCTCACACCAAAAGTTCATTTTTCCATGTTGGCATATATCTTGTGATGCCACAGAGTGCTCAAAACCTGTTGAATATGTCGCATGTGATACTCCCAAGTTCTTTTGAGGATGAGTATCTCATCCAAATATACCACCAGAAAAGAGTTCGTGAAGGGTACCAATACATCATCCATCAACCTCATGAAAGTGGTTGGTACATTTGTTAAGCCAAAGGGCATGACCAACCATTCAAAGAGACCTTATTTAGATGTGAAGGTTGTCTTCAATACATCAGTTGGTTCGATGGGAACTTAGTGGTAGCCATACCTTAGGTCAATCTTGTTCTAGAAATTTCCCCTCTTGAGTTGGTCAAGAAGGTCATCAATCTTGGGAATTGGGTATTGGTTCCTAACTGTGATTTTGTTTAAGGGTATGTAATCAATGCAGAGTCTCCAAGTTTTGTCCTTCTTCTTCACTAGTACAATTGGGTTGCTACAAGGGGAGGAGTTGGGTCTAATGTGCCCCTTTTGAAGAACCTTTTGGATCTGATGCCTGATTTCATCATTTTTCATGAGAGAGCAATGATAGACTCATCCATTAAGTAGAGATACATCGAGGGTTAGATCAATTGGATGCTTGACTTGGTAGTGCGTTGATACCTCAGTGGATGAGGAGAATATGTATCTGTATTCTTCCACAATCCCATCTGTTTTCTTCTGCTACAAATAGAAGCTCTGTGTAGAGGCCACAGATGTGGTGGAGACACTTTGATTACTATGAGCACAGATCACAAAGAAGATGAAATTCTTGGTTTGTGAAATGAACTTACTGTATTTCTTAGCAGATATTAAAGAAATAGTGGTAGGCAGTGCTACCTCTGATATCCTGTACAATTGTCTACCCAAAGTAATAATAATATTGCAGGGTCTAGACTCATACACAACATGATGCTTCCACAAATATGGTTGTCTTAAAATAACATCACAAACTTCAAGGTGAGAAATATCACACAGTACCTCATCTTTGAAAGGCTTGATTCCATAGGGAAGACGACATTGTTGGCTGACACGAAGATCTATTCCTTGGAGAATCCAACCAATGGTGTAGGGTTGTTATTGTAGTGTCATTGGCAATTCTAACCGCTTGACGACCTCTGTTGAAATAAAGTTCTTTTGATTGTTTCTATTGACAATGAAATAAAGTGGAGGCCCCTATATCGACATATGTGAGTAAAAGAGGTGTTCCCCTTCCTCTGGTTCTTCTGGTTCGCTTGGTCAAACTTTGGTGGTAGCGATAATGCCATTGGGTTCAACATCGATAATGTACTTCCCTTCTTTTGGATTTGATTCATAATTAGAATTTACCTCTAGCTCGAGAGCCTTTAGCTCAGTCACAAGTGACTTCTTGGAGAGACATTCTTTAGTGTTGTGACAAGGGCTTTTATGGTACTCACACCATTTTCCCGTGTCATTCTCCGTCTTCTCATTTCCCTTCTTCTGTTGCAACTTGGACTGGTTGTATTGAGAGTGGACATATTTTCTTTGTCCCTTGTTGTGTAGTTTGGGGCCACCATTTCCCTGCTTCGGTTGTGAGGAGTTTGTAGATCCAAACTCTCACCTCTTCTGCTTAAATTTCTTCCCGATCTTGACAATGTATCTATAAGTCGTACCCAATGAGGTAATGTCCATAAACTCCATTTATGTTTGAATGTATCTATGAAAACAACCATGGTATTTGAGCACCATATTTCGCTCAGAGTCTTTCATACCAAATTTGGTGCCGAGGGTATGGAAAATATTGGTGAAATCTGGTACTTTCTAGTCCCTTTTTTGATGCAGGGTGGTCCATCTAGTGTACTGGTCCTCATAGCTTCCAACATGGTATTATTGTTCTTTAAGGGCATATCGAAAGGAATCCCATGTAGGGGTAACCAAAAATATTGCAGATTCCTCTATGGCCTTTTTCTCATATTAAGTGTCCCACCAGTATTTAAGATAGGGGATGATCTTGAGAAGTGAAAAAGTATTATTTTCCTTATTGAAAAAATTGTGGACCTAAAAATACCCTTCGAGAAGATTCAACCATTTATCTACAACATCCGCATCTATCAGTCCTTAAAATAATGGAATATAAAAGTTTACATGTACCTTGAAGAGCGTTGCATGGCCGCTTGATGAGTATGCTTCTCCTGTGGGCAGTCACCAAAGGATATACACAAAGTTATCCATCATTTCGTTCTTTTTTCACGCAAGGGATTCTTCGAGTAACATTTTAAAAGGAGATCCTACTCCATCATCATTATTTTGGTCTCCCATGGGTTGTTTTTAGGCTCAGCATAGGTGATCATCCAATGGATCGATTGGTTTGAGTCCCAACTTCTTGTACCCAGATCTTGTCGGGGAGATGCACGAAGAAAAATAAATGAAGAGCAGAAAACTGTGGTACTATTGATCCATATTAAGGGGCGAAATGAAATGATTAACAAACTGACTACAATAAAAATAGATATATGAAGAACAACACATATTTCTAGTGAACAATATATTCTATTGAATAAATGAAGTAGGCTAAAACTGTAAAACTATAAAACTGAAACACTTACTCGAATGGTGGTAGTTATCTATAAGAAGAGATGTGGCTTATACATGCATCTGTCTAAGAAGAATGATTTCAATGAGGCTCTAGAGGCCTTTTTGTTGGAAAATGTTTAACAGGTAGCGTATGCTTGTCATTGATGGAAAGTACAATAGTGAAGATGGCAGGATCAGAGTTTGCATCGATGGAAAAATAGGAACAATGTAAGCTCAGGAGGAATTAGCGCCAAGTCGAATGCAGTGCATAGGTGTGCACCAGGGATGAGGTTAACTCATGACTAAAGCTCAAGGGAGACAACGTACTTAGGATCACAGGCGTATCAAAGGTCGAGGCCTTTGACACTTAGAAATTCTTCAAAGTAAGAAGGATGTGTAATCTTGGAGGAGAAGCGTCGGTGATCATTGGATCCCATCCCGAATTCCTGATGACCGTCAGATCTCAATGTAGAAAAGAGGAGCGCGTAGATATGAAGGACAGATATTGGGTGTTAGATCCGAGTGCAGGGTCCGACCACCGTTGGATCGAGGAGAACCTGCACGTTCTTTAAAGTGCAAAGAGTAGAGGGCTCACAAAATCCCGAAAGAAGGAGGACCATCCATCTCAAGGGGTTATGTGGACCGTTGATCCGACTCCTTGTCGGAGTTTCGAAGATCGCGTGTTGGAAATGCCAAAGAAACATTGCAACAGGAATCCCAATTTCGCGATATGCAAAATCACAACTTAAATCGCAACCATTGAATCAAGATCAAATCTGGACCATTGATTCTAGTCCTTGTCGGAGTTTTGGGGATCGAGAGTTAGACATTTCAAAGTCTATTGACATTAGGAATCCTGATATCGCGATATGTGAAATCACGATGTAATCTGAGCCATCAGATTAAGGTTGAATCTGGACCGTTCATTCCAGTCCTTGTCGGAGTTTTTGGGATCAAGAGTTGGACATGTCATCAAGAAACCCTGAAATTGCGATGTGTGAAATCTCGACTGAATATGAACCGTCAGATCAAGATGTGATCTAGACCATTGACCCGGCTCACGTTAGCAGACCACGTTAGCTAGGAACACGTGGCACAACCAGGTAATAACAAGTGTCA
>JASDQU010307927.1:118206-136623 GCA_032191745.1 Picea mariana
TGTTTAAGCACGGTAACAACTGATCCACCCCCCCTCTCAGTTGTCCAACACGTTTTTTATATTACTCATGAATTCCAAAACCCTAGACATCCAAAAGCCTAGCCATAGGAGGTGAAGCACCAAAATTCATGTGGGCCCCTATAGGTAAGTTGGTACCTCAACTTCCCGGGCTTGTAACTTCTTCATACAACCTCTGTTTTAGGCGTGTGATAGCCCATTGGAAAGGTATTTCAGAGAAATACACATTAAGTCATCAAACTCTGAATTTTTCTAAAGTTTGACTCTTGAGAGAGAAAATGATTGTTTAGGGATCCAAAATGGGCTTCGAAGTACAACAAGATGTGCCGACATGAAAACATACAAAATAAGTCAGTTGGATTAGGTGAGAGGCCACCAGTATCCACCTGGAGGATTTGTAGGGCTTAAGACAACCCCATAAGTGTAGAACCCATAATTACAAAGAAGTATTGAAGAATGTGTTGAACTAAAAATGGACAAGAGGAACCAGTTGGAATAGGTGGGTGGCGACCAATATCCAACTAGATCATATGTTTCTAATGACGATGATGGTTGGTTAATATAGATGTGTGTATTGTTTATTGCGCAATGATGGTGAATGTTTAGTATTATGAATATGCCATTTCTATATGTTGTCATGATGTTGTGCACTTAAGTTAATGATGAATGAATAAATGTTAACTGAAGTAATGTCACACACAAGGTATATTTCATGAAAATTATAGGTTAAGTAATGGAAACTAAGCACACAATTGATGAATAGACAATGCATAATATAGTTATGTTGAATGCCTCACTTCCCCCCATTGCAGGAACTTTGTTCCTGCATCCCCTCTAGATCCCTTGGGTGAGACTTCACTTACTCCTAGGTGTTGATGTTTATGGTAGTTGAAGGAGGTATTCACCTCTGGGACAACCCTTCATATAGAATAAGATGGAAAGACGTCAAAGGAAAACCACTGAAATAATTAAAGAATTCATAGAATTTTATATTTCTCCAAAATTCAAGTTGTGTATCCAGAAAAGATAAAGTAAAATATATTTTCCATAAATTACAAGTCGGTCCCACTGGAAAATGTTGACTGGTCAGTTTAGTATAAATAACAGAGGCACCCTTCTCATTTTACACACACTCTCCATTCTCAAATTGTATCTCAAGTATAAGTGTGTGAGTTGCAACTAAGGAAGAACATGTCTAAGGAGGCACATGTCTGGTTGGTGTCTATCTCTGAGTGATGGTGGTGCACTAGAGGTGGACTAGTGTTGAGTTATGGCTGGAATCTTTCTTACTGGTTTTTATCTAGTGAATAGAAATTGGTTATTTTGTCTTTGGAATGGACCTTATCTATAAGAAGGTGTTGGGTTTTCTCCTCTTATGTAGAAGGGTTTCTTAGGTAAACTACTATGCTCTACTTGGGGGTGGCACTTGAGGATGCATATGGTTGTGTGGAAATGAAAGAACATTTCCTATGGAAAAACGAGCAGACCCGTAATATGTTTTTGTAATTTTTTCTTGGTTAATCTTATTGAGATCCTAGTTATTCACTACAATTTTGAACTAGTATAGTATTCAGAAAATTTAACATGGGATAAGAGCAGTGTTCCTGAAGAAGCCACTGCATAATCTTCTCTAGCATCTCTTCTTCTAGTCGCTACCTTCTTGCTCAAGTTCTGCAACTACAATTGTGACTGCAACACACCCCCCCTTTCTTTTCAAGCTATTTTTAGAAATTTCCCTTGATCGTTGGGCCTATGTTCTTCACAGACATGTGCACCCTAGTCCAATGCATCACTTGCTACCTTCATATTGCAAGTTGGAGAAATTTGAAGTTTTAGTGTTGGTCATTGCTATCAGATGATGTTTTTTGTTGGCCACTGGTACTAGAGATATGTACTTGTATATGTTAATTTATATCATTATCATGAGGTTGTTTGCAAGAGAAGGGACTCCTGTCAAAATAATCAACTTATCTAAAGGGATCTTAGATCTAGTGCATTAAGAGGAACCACAGACCCTCCAGGTTTGATTTTTTTGATATGCCTCTAGATATTATGGCACCATTGCGACCTTCTGTTTTTGATCTATTGGAGTTATGACCATTATACTAGCCACATAATAACATATATGTATTTGTTTATCTCCCCTCTAGGATTTATTCTTGTTTTTTTGTCTATTTCAGGTAGGTTATATTGTAAAATTCCATGGAGGTTTCCATGGAAATGTTGTTGTTCTTTTTTTCTTGTTCTGGGTAGGTTACCTCAGAGGCATGTCACTAGTGATAGCTATGAGATGAATCTCTAGTGGTGATTGCATAAAGAATTTCATTGGATAATATCTAGTTTGAAACATGAAGCAGTCTGGCTAGAGATTGTACATATTCACAGTTCAACCAGTTATGGCATAGGAGACTTTCTCACTTGCATTATAGAGCTCTTCCTTCTTTGGGGAAGATGGTGATGAGTCTTCCAGAAATTCATAATGAGCATGATGACATTTGCAGAGATTGTGATCTTGGCACGAATGTCAAGGAATCTTTTTCGAGCAATGATAATAGATCCAAAGGGATATTGGAATTTGTGCATTCATATTTGTGTGGGCCTATGAAAATTTCTTCCTTGAGTGGATCTAGTCTCACAGATGAGACAGTGGAAGTGACTATGATAGGTTCTTTAAAGTGACAGGTTGGACACTTCAGGATATTTGGGTGTCCTAGTTACATTCACGTACGCAAGGAGAAAAGGATGAAGTTAGACCTATCAATCTGGTAGGGTACAATTTTTGGGTACCTTGAATCATCGAAGGCATATCAGATCTACATCCCAGGTGAGAGACAGATTGAGGTGTGCAGGGACGTTTCCTTTGAGGAGGACGTATCCTTTAGGAGATATAGAGTATCTCACATGCAGATTGACAGTGAGACATGGGAGGCGATGGTGTCTTCTCCCCCTCAGCCTTCAGTAGTTCAGAAGGACCCAATTGAGCCCATGGAAACATTTGAGCCTATTGATCGAATTGATCTAGTACATCCTATTGATGTTCCTAGAGATATTGAAGTAGGCCTGCAGAGGCATGACTAGGCTCATTCAGACTCTACAGGAGGCAGGGAGATATGAAATCCTTGTGGTACTTTTAGAGATAGTAAGATACCTCAAATATTCTCGAGCTATGGTGTGGCTATGAGCCACATCATTGAGCCTTCATGTTATGAGGAGAAATCCAGTCAGCCAATATGGAGATATTCCATGATGGAGGAGCATCAGTCCATCATGAATAATGATGTGTGGGATACTGTTCCAAGAACCAAAGGGAAGTATGTGGTGACTTCCAAGTGGATTTATAAGATAAAACATGCAGCTGAGGGGAGCATCGAGAAGAACAAAGCGATATCTTTGGTCAGAGGATTCTCTCAGGTGGAGGGAATACACTATGAGGATACGTTTTCTCCTATTACTCGATATACCTCCATTCATATGATTATTGCACTTGATTCAAACTTAGGTTGGAGATTACTTCAGATGGAAATGAAGAGAAGTTTCCTTAATGGAGAGATTGAGGAAGAGGTGTATATCGGGCAACCATATGGTTTCATTATGCATGGGAAGGAGTCCCATGTCCTCATTCCTAGTATGCGAGGATTGATGGATACTTGATGAGTTTGGTTTTTGGTAAGAGTGTTGTTGATGTTGACCTGTACGATAAGGTTGTTGATGGTGAGTCCATGATTTTGATCTTGTACGTTGATGATTTATTTCTCATTGGAGCAGAGCATATTATTCCTTATTGAAAGCATGAGTTGGCCTACGAATTTGATATAATGGATCTTGGTATGACGCATTACTTTTTGGGACTTGAGGTGTGGCATAGAACTAATGAGATCTTCCCAAGTCATGGGAAGTACACAATTGATATCGTGAGGAGATTTGGATGATGGAATGTAAGTCCATAACCACACCGATGATGATGAATCTAAGGAAAATGAGTGATTCTTATTTCGATTCAGACTTTATTGATTTGAATATGTATCGACAACATATTAGATCATTGATGTATCTGGTCAACACCAGACAAGATATTTTTTATGCACTTATTGCACTTATCTAGTTCATGAGTCAGTCGAGGTAGCTACATTGGGTAGCTATGAAGCATGTGTTGAGATATTTGTGAGGCACAATTGGATATGGCCTGAGACATGCTTCCAGTGTTAACATGCGACTACATGGATATGTTGATTCATATTGGGCAAGGAGCTAAGTTGACAGGAAGAGAACTTCATGTTGTTGCTTCAATTTTTGGATCTACCATGGTTTCTTGGTGTAGAAGGAAACAAACTTATGTGGATTTGAGTACCAAAGAAATCGAGTATATTTCATTATGTATGGAATTATGCGAAGTAGTGTGGCTTCAAAACCTGCTTGCAAGATTCTATGATTAGATATTGGATCCCACCATGATTCATTACATTTGAGATATGGTGTAGAGGAAGATAGTACTAGTGGAGTACCTTCCTACAAATGAGAATATTGTAGATGTTCTCATTGAGCCTCTTTCCAAGTCAAATTTCGATTACTTCCGTGATAAACCTTTAGACAAATGTCCCTCTCATTAAGAGGGAGTATTGATGGTTGCAACTTCTTGAGACATTCTTCTATAATGATACTCCTCGATGGAATGAGTCGAGTATGACACATATCGATGGACTGTTAAGTTGTATTAGGTTGGTTCTCAACGACCTTTGGATTTTAATCCATTTGGTTGTGATATCTCTCCATGTATTCTCTCCAAAGTAGAGGGATGGGTTGATATTTGAGGATACTCACCAAATATTCTCCCCAAGGAAGTGGGTTGGGTCGATGTAGGTTGGGTTGACTTTAGATGGGTCTTCTCCACAGGTGGATGGCCTGGGTTTATATGTGTGGAGTCCCCTGATATTGTCCCCACATTAGGCTGGGTTGAATTGGAGAATGCTCATATGATATGGAGTTAAGAATGACACTTGTCAGAGTAGTGACAAGTTGTCCTGGTGTGGCACCCAACGTCCCATGGGAGTAGACCATGAGGACACGTCCCTTGGGATTTGACCAAGTGGACACATCATGGGAGAGTAGGTCCTTGACGATGCATTACGAGCGAGTAGGTCCTAGTGCCACACTACGGGCGAGTAGGTCCTAGTGTATTATAGTAGTGATGAAGTCCAAGAAAAGGTCCACATTGGGTGTAGCCATGTGGAACGTGATGATTCTACCAGTAGCATGGTCTTCATGACCATGGCATGGTTGGAGGACCATGGAATATCCTGAGAGGCTATGAGAACCAAACGAAAAACATCATGGAGAATACCTCCTTGGATAAGAGGGAGTGTTGATGTTTCTGGTAGCTGCGGGAGGTATTCACCTATGGGAAAATTGTTCATATAGAAGAATATTCCAAGACGTCAAAGGAAAACCACTAAAATAATTAAATGAGTCTCAAAATATTTATATTTCTCCAGAATTCAAGTCGTATTTATAGAAAAGACAAAGTAAATAGGTTTTCCAGAAAGGACAAGTCGACCCCACTAGAAAAATTCCATTGGTCAGTTTAATATAAGTAAGGTAGGTGCCCTTCTCATTTGGCACACACTCTCCACTCTGAAATTGCAGCACAATTCTAAGTGTGCGAGCTGCAGCTAAGGAGGTGCATGTCTAAGGAGGCGCATGTTCGGTTGGTGTCAATCTCTCAATGATGGTGGTGTGCTAGAGGTGCACTAGTGTTGAGTTATGGTTGGACTCTTTCTTACTGGTTTTTATCTAGTGAATAGATTTTGGTTATTTTGTCTTTGGCATGGATCTTCTCTATAAGAAGGTGTTTGGTTTTCTCCCCTTGTGTAGAAGTGTTTCCCAGGTAAACTACTATTCTCTCCTCGGGGGTGACACTTGAGGATTCCTATAGTTGGGTGGAAATTAAATAACATTTCCTATGGAAAAATGAGCAGACCCATAATCTTGTTTTGTAATTTGTGCTTAGTTAATCTTCTTGATATCATGGTTATTCACTGCAATTGTGAACTAGTCTATTATTCAGAAAATTCAACACTAGGTGATGTAGAAAGGAATAATGTCTAAGGGTTTTGTTGATTTATTAATTGTTGGGTCTACCCACTACACACCAACAGACGTCCCATATTGTTTCCAATATTACAACCTATTCCAATTCTTGTTTATGGTTGTGGAGCCTTATTATCTTCCTAATTCAAAGGCCTTTGTTTTCAGTTGTGTTTATACCCCATGAACACTTTACACCTTGAAATAATGTACACTCCTCCACATGGGGGAGCGTAAGGGAGGATTTCCCCTCCTGCGGGGTTCGGTGGAGGCATCCCCCCAACTGGGGGGTCTAGGGGAAAGAGGGGGCTTTGGGGACAACTTCCCCTAATGGGGGCTCGGGGGCAAAACCCTTGAAGGAAAAATTTCCTTGTAAATGTATATTGTAATTTCGTAGTAAATTTGGACCATTCATTATAAGGTTGCATATATAATGGTAGAACTTATGTTAGGGTTTTTTGTCCTAGAAGGAAACCTTGTTTTATGAGGGAAATTTATTGTGGCTATGGATTATCGTGAATATTGTATTATGAGAGAGGAGACTATGAGAGAAAGAACATGAAGTTATAGTGGGGGTGTTATACTTTATATCCCTTCATTTGCTGGATAATAATAAAGGAAGGACCTAGAAATTTCTTTGATGGACGTAGCCCACACTGGGTGAACCACGTATATCTGTGTCTCTATTGTATTGTGTATCTTCTGTGTTTTATTTCCGCATTTGTTTTATTTTATTGCCCCGCGATTCTATTTTTCTAACACTTGTCTAGGATAAAATATTTTCTATTATGTCAGGGAAGTATGCATTACTAGGAGAAGGCTTCAAATAAACAATTCTTATGTATCTCTAGAGGATGATAGGATGATAATTGGTTGATCACATCACAAAATATGTAGACATATTTTTTAGCACATTCCCCTTCTTACTACTTAATTTTTATTATTTATTTGTGGCCTTATTGTTCTGAATTTAGATTCAAGAATTCCACAAGGAAGGATGAGTGTGTTTCATTGAGACTCTAATTTTACCTATATAAGGTGTTTTGTGCATACATATAATACCATTGTATTGCACAAATATGAAAAGGTTGTCTAAAATTCTAGTATCTTCACACGGTATTTTAATTTCCCCAATGCATTATATATACCTTCACATTGGAAGAAATGTTTTTCAATATCCCCCTCTCTTTGCTCACTGAAATGCAAGAGGTGAAATCTTATATGGGCCATTTCTATGCCACTATAAAGCTTTGTGAACTTGATTGCAAAATGAATTTAGGATTCCATACGATTTTAGGTTGGTGACCTCTACTATTTATTTGAGTTGTTGATGTTTCTATCATCGAATTGGTATTTCTGCATGGGTATAAGTGTCTAGATGTGTGGAAGTCATCCAAATACCTCTACCTTGATACATTACTTTAGTTAAAGGAATTATTAAAATAAATGTTTTTTATTAATTAATTGAGTTTATTTAATGCAGTGCTAAAGTTATTAGCATTAGTGAATTAAATATTATTCATTGATCTCAAGTGAGGTGAGATTTAATCTTAGCTATCAACCACTTTGGATATTATAGCTAATTCATAACTAAAGATTATTGAAACATGGAAAGGGTGAAGGAGGAGAAATTTGATACATTCGATACTCTTTTGATAGAAAGAGAGTTCGATCATGAAGGACTATGATTCAAGGATATATTGGATAGATGAAGAGGGACATGCATATAGAGTTCAGTTGTAAAATCCCCACATTAATCCCCATTTTAATTAATTCTTAATATAGATATAATGTGTGGCCACAACCAAACAATGTATATGCAAATTGTATTTCTAAATTTTAATAGTAAAATGTGATGACACCTATTGCGTGATATGGACAAAGATGGGGGATGATTAATCCAAAATACAAGGGAGGATCTAAAATACTTTCTAAGAGTGTTTCAAGGGGGAATTACCAACGTATATTAATTCAACAGACTTCCTAATAATTACTATTGGTATATGAACCTTTTATTTTGTTGTTGAGTGTTCCCAAAGCCAATCATTGAATACATGTAAGAGGGCGGGTGTGAGAAGTCACATCCCATAGTTATTGGGAGCATGGTGGTTGACTACAATTAGTGTTGTGGAAGAGTGTAAGTCAAGCAGGCAAGTCAAAGGAGAGGATAATTCATATGGGAAGTTATAACTATTTTAGATAATCAATGATTTTCAATAAACAACAAGAAGAGAGAAAAAAATAATATATTGGAGTTGGAGAAACCATGGAGGGTGAATTTTAGAGCGTATTTGGAGTATAATGTTAAAGATTCAGGTTGTCAATCATGAAGAGTGAAGTATTGTGTAATTTCACTATAGCCAGAAGTGATTGTTGTTTTTTTTCTTGGAAGTTTTCCTAGAGTGAGCTCACTTGAGGTTGCTAGTTGTGACATTCCTAGTTGCCTATGCAAGAGAGACCGAAATAAATGAATTGGATGCTCGATGTGATAAGAGAGGTGAACGGGTACATTCATTGTTGGGTTGGGAAGGTCGATAAGAGGAGATCTAGTGGAAAATCGGGATAGCTAAAGGTGAATACGAGTGGGTTGTGGGATTTATGATTTGTGAGTGGACAATGAGAGACCACCTTCTTTTGTGGATTTGTATCCCTAGATGAGAGGTGACTTCCCATTGATATTTGGAACATCATTTCTATAGTTGGGTGGAACGTCCATCCCAAGCAGCTAGTTGTAGAACTATTTTTAAAAGATAAGTGTTTTATATTCTTTATGTGTTGCATTATGAGTTTAATTACCGTGTGTTAACATTTTTTTTAGGAAAATTTATATGTTGATGTGTTGAGTTATTTAAAATCCATTCATGTTCATTTCTCATGTTGTATATGCATCTTATTAATGGTATCAAACAATAGTTATATATGTGTGTAATTTGTAGCTAGTAGGCTATAAGAATATAAGTTAGTAGAAAAATTAATTTTTATGAGTATTTCCACACATAATGGAGCCCGACTAGGCTAGGGAACCTTACATTATGGTATTAGAGTGTATATTTTAACCTTGTACAATATTTAACAGAAAATATATTTTCAATAAAAGAATAGAAAATATACAATGGAAAATACACACATTAAATAGATATTTTTCCCCTGGAAACCCAAACCGGGAAAACCAACATATTCTATATTCATTCATTCATTATGATACATTGTTTACAATAAAATACACATATAGTAGCCAACGACATCCAAAACCCTAACCCAATGACTTGGATTAGTCAACAAATGTAATTCCCTAATCGTAAATAGAAAACCATCAACAAAAACTATGTGCTGAAAAACCACCCAACAATGAACACGAAAAACGAGGTGACACAAAAAATGAGATGAACATATGACACATTTCCCAAGGAAAAACATTTCTCTGGGATGTTTCCCCCGAACCCCTGAAGGATATAATATAACACATACCCAACTTAGAGCTTCTAGTTCAAAACTTGACACATATGGGCAAAGAACCAATGAAAATTTGGGTAAAACTCATACTTACATATTTTGTTATGTGACGGATTTGGGGGAAAATGGATAAAATTAGAGAGAAATCCCCACATTTTTGAGAAAAATTCAAGTTTAAATGCCTCATAACTATCTAATATTTTTAATGGAGTTAATCGACAGAGTTCCAGAGTTAAAATTCAACTTGGAAGGAAGAAATTTGTGTTTTAATGAACACTATAGAATTGGGAAAGGTCTGATGGATCGATGAACAAGTTTTTGTTTGATTTCTGTATCAACGAACCAGATTAATTTTAATATATTTAAAAAATCATAAGTATTTTGGAGTTTGGCAAGTTCTAACAGAACAATGCTCAAGATTTATTTTTGGTAGTTGGAAAAATGAGATAGATTGACAGTTTGGATTCATTTTTGGTCATTTGGAAGTTGGATAAGATCAATGGTCAAGATCATTTTGAATGGTATATCGATCATCTAAATTTATGGGGAATTTTATAGAAAATTTCTAAGTGTTGGAGGTGGCCAAGAGAATTCATCGATAGATGATGGTCATGTCGGCCAAATTGGAAAAGTGTTTCAATCTCCGATAGAAATTATTAATGAATGATGGTTAGATCGACAAGTTTGGTGAAGTGTTTTGTTCACCAACAAAAATCGCCAATGGTAGATAGTTGGTTTGGCCAATTTGGAAAGGTGTCGGTTCATCAAAGAGAAATTTTCAATCAGTGATGAAGGAAAGAGGGTGATGATTTTTCATGCCACATCAACATCTCATGCCACATCAAATAGAGTTTCATGTTAGAGTCTATGTTTAACACCACATCAACATCCATGTTTCATGTCATATCAACAAAAGTTCCATGTTAGAGTCTATGTGTCATCTGCATCAACATCCGCATGCCATGCCACATCACCATAGTTACCATGTTAGCCAAGAAATGGTCGATGGTTGATAGTCGATTCAGTGAAATTGGAGAAGTATTTTTGGATGAGAACAAGAATGGTCGATGGTGAATGATCGGGTCAGCTGAATTAATAAAGTGTTTCATTTTCTAACAAAAATCATGGATGGATGATGGCCGAAAGTTGGGTCAAAAATTATGGAAGCATGTTGCATGCATCCAAAGGAAATTGTCGATCATTGATTGTCAATAGAGTTTAGATCAATAGATTAAATTTTAATGGATTTTGATATCGACTGTACAATTTAAAAGATTGTTATAATACTAAAATAGTGAAAATTTCTACAAAAATTTATAGTTTTTGAAGGTCATAAATCGACAGAGCTATTTTGAGGCCCTAAACAACTTTTTTAGAAGTTCTAATTTTTTAGACTATAAGTTTTTTAGGAACCACATATAGTCTTTATATAAAAATCGAAAAATCTCTAGAATAGCTTTCGAACAAGACATTATGTTAACAAAATAGAGCTCGTATAAGAATGTTACAACTAAAACAGTGCAAGATAAAATTTCAGCACCAATCTAATTTCATAGGGCATAACTCATTTCTTAGAAGTCCATTTGAGGCACATAAGTAGTCTATGAAACAATTATAAACCATAGAAGACATACGTGGAACCAAATTTTGAATCTGGGTATGTAAAATTTCACAGGAAGAGAAAGAAGACACTTTTAGCATACATGGTTAAAATGGGACAAATAACCTAAAATTCTCCACACCATAGCTTTTAGCTTGGAGCTCAGATTTGAGAAAATGAATATTCAGTGGAAAGATATAGAGGAAGTGAATACATATGCACAGCCATAGTTTGAATTGGGTGCTAAACTTTTATCAATAGTGAATAAAGTAAATTCTACAATAACAAGTGAGTGGAAATTGCAACATGTGAATGTTGTATCTTTTCTCTCAGAACTTAGAATGCAGCCTGGGTACAACCATTGGAGAGATGTTTTAAATAAGAACGTTTCTATGGAATCATATTTTGAGTTGGCTCATTATTTTCTTCGTAAATTGATATGAATAATAACCTATATTCTAGTTAATGAAATGTTTTATAGTACACATGCGCTAAGAATAATTATTACATGCAAATTTCTTGCAAAATTAAAGGTATAGGAGAACAAATTTGGTTCTTATATCAGGAATAGAGTTATGGAATATCCCTAGGGATTTTATAGCCATGAGGAGTTAGTTATAGGTATGCATGTTAGTATGGGAAATGATAATATAAACTCTAATGGAAGGAGAGGAAGGAAAGAGCATGTTACTATGAGAATCCTATACAGAGAAGTGCATAGTTATAGGGCATATAATGAAAGGATCATGAAATCTTGGGAATCGATACTTCATACTCTAAATATGTTGCATTAGCAAGTTAAAAAGGACTCTCGCTGGAAGAAAGTATCTAGTTCTACAAGTGACAACATCGATATCCCATAGCAGAAGGGATGATCATGGAAATGATAGGCAATCAAGAAGCATGAACATGAAAAATAATTCTCCAAGGAAATCAACTAGAATAAATCAAGAAAATTCAAAGCTAAGAAGTATCGCAATTGTGTCTCATGTCATCATATAGAGAGGAAGGCCTGAGATAGACATCTTGCAAGGTGAACTCAGGAACATCAGGCCACCAACTTTCAATGGAGAGAATAGGAAGGGAGAGGAGGTTGAGGCATAGCTATTGGAAATGAAGAAATATTTTGAGCTCCATGATTACCCTTCAAGGGTAGAACCTAGAATTGTATCCTACCACTTGCAAGGAAATGAGACCATGTGGTGGGATTAGCAAAAGAAATCTTGCACCTTGATGAGAAAAATATTTCATCGAGAGAGTTCAAAGGATATTTCCAACATAAATATTTTTATAAGAACTATTACGAAAGGATGATAAAAGAGTTATTTGAAGTCAAGTTGGCAAGCATGATAATGGATGAATATGAGAAGAGGTTCCTTGAATTGTTGAAGTTTGTTGACTTCATAAGGGATGAGAAGGTGAAAATACAAAGGTTTTTGAGTGGGTTACCTTACTTCTACAATGAAAAGATACAATATGATAACCCAAATACTTTCAAGGAATCCATAAGGAGAGAAAAGAATATTTATGAGAAGATCAAAAGAAGGCTCGTTTTCCAAAAATCTTGGAATGGAAATATGAAGCATAAAAATTATCGTGGGAAGAAATATTGTAAGCCACCATTTTTCAATAACAACTCCCAAGAAAATCAATAAGGTCAGTCAACCCAAAATGAGCACAAGAGTGTAGAGTCATTTGAAAAAAATGCAAAGGAAACAACCTGTACAATGTTGGGGATGTGAGGGAAATAACTTATATAGGGAATTTGCTCACAAAGGAGAAAGAATGAGGTTTGTCCACAACATTCAAGAGGAGGAACTAGTGGAATACATGGGAGGAAACATGTCAAGGATGTATGCAACCTTGGAAAAAAAGAAAGACAAATATCAATCCCCCATGATGGAAGTGGAAGGTAAGATTGATAACCATCCCATAGTAATTTTAATTGATTATGGAGGTAGCCACAATTACATAAACTCTAAAATTGTTGAAATATTTAACTTGTAAAGGAGTAAGCATAGGAAATCTTGGTTAGTTCAATTATCAACAGGGGCTAAGAGGAGGATAAATGAGCTAGTTAAAGATTGTCTGATAGACATGAATGGACTCATTACAAAAGTATATGTAAACATCATACCATTGGGTTCATATGATTTTCTAATTGGCATGGACTGGTTGGAAGGACACCATGTTATCCTAGACCATTACTGAAACAAAATCACATGTGTTGATGAATAAGGGAAGCACGAAAAGGTTCAAGAATTCTAAGAGATATAATTGTTAGAGAAATTCCAACTGTGCAGTTGAGAAAGAGTTTCATGAAGGGATGTTATATTTTTGCAGTCCATATGGAATAGGATTCTGAAGGTAAAATTCCAAGAATTGAATACCATCTCGTCTTAAGGGATTTTGAATAATTTTTTGGAGAAATACTGAGACTTCCACCAAAGGGAGACAGTTATTTCTCTATTGATTTGGTGCTAGGAATTTCCCCAATGTCCAAGACATGATACAAAATGGGCATACCAGAGTTGAAGAAACAACTTTAAAATATGTTAAACAAGGGGTATACACACGTATGTGTGCCACCTTGAGGATCCCCAATTTTTTTTTTGAAGAAGAAATATGGAACCTTAAGGATGTGGATTGATTTCAAACAGCTAAATAAGGTAACCGTATATAAAAAATATCATTTGCGAAGGATTGATGATTTATTTGATCTATTGAAAGGTGCAAGAATAATTTCCAACATTGACTTCAGATCATACTATCATCAAGTGAGGATAAATTTAGAAGATATCAACAAGACAACATTCAGGAAAAGATATGGGAATTATGAATTCACGGTAGTGACATTTGGGCTATCAAATTCCCCAACTATTGTCATGTGTCTGATGAATAGAGTGTTCAAGGAATTCGTGAACAAGTTTGTAATTGTGTTCCTGAATGATATACTCATTCACCCAAAGACAATGGAAGAGCATGAGAAACATTTAAGGATGGCTCTAAAATTTTTAAGAGAGCATAAATTGTGTGCTAAGCTAAGTAAGTGCATATTTGATCAAAATAATAATCACTACCTGGGCCATATAATTTACGCAGAAGGGATAACAGTTGATCCAAAGAATATAGAGTTCATTAGAGGATGGACAATGCGAAGAAATGTGACAGATTTCATATCATTCATGGGTCTTTATGATTATTATCAATGATTCATAAAGTATTCTTAGATATTGCAATCCCATTCACTTATTCGAAAAAGAATGGAGTGTAGGCTGAGTGGAATCTCAAGTGTGAAGATATATTTCTACAAATAAAAGACATTTATACAACTGTGCCCATTTTTAATATTTCATATCCAGATGAATATTTTGTTGTGTGACTAGATGATTGAAAGGAAAGGCTCGGTGTATTCCACAAAAGGATCATGTGGTATGTTATGAGTTCATAAAATTAAAATAGAATGAGAGGAATTATGCTACACATGGCTTAGAATTAGCAACCATTATTCATGCATTATAAATGTGGATATATTACCTCATGGGGAGGAAATTTGAGCTAAGTACACACCACTGTGGTATGAAACATTTTTTTTGACAACCCACATTAAATGTGAGGCAAACTAGATGGCTTGAACTTATGTGTACATGACCTGAAATTAAGCACATACAAGGAAAGAAAAATCAGGTGGCTAATGCACTCATTAGAAGATATCATGAAATGCATATTGGGGCCATTAGCATGTACACCACATATTTAAAGACAAAATTTTAGGAGATGCAAATTCAAATCAGAACTATTTGAAAATAAAATAAACATTACAACAAGGTAATTTTCAAATAAATTTAAAGACTTTGAGCTAAAAGAGGATGGGATTTTCATGTACAAAATAAAATTATTTGTGATGAATTCCAACGAGATAAAAAATAGAGTGATGAAGGAAATGATTAATGTGACTTATGTTGGGCACCTAGGATATCAGAAAACAAATGCAGTTGTAAGAAGTCTGTTGGAATATTCATCAATACTATGAGGGGGGGTGGGGGGTTGGGTGCATTATTATTGAGCACTTTTTACCATTTTTAATCATAGCATATGAAAAAATTAACTTATCACCAATTACATTCACTAATGATTGCATTTAACATGTCATGACCATATAACCATAAAGAATAACATTCAACAATGCATCAGAGCATGCACAATGTACACAATGTTTTTATGTGGAAACCCAAATGAGAGAAAACCACGTAATGCTTTCTTATATATCTAAATATTACATTCATAGGAAGCAAAAAATTCTAAAAATTTTCAGCACCAACTAGAAGGAGGCATCTATTATAAATAATAGGTGTTCTTATTTCACCGTAGAGAATATCTATATATTGTCACCCAACCATAGGCACAAAGGCCACCCCCGAGCACCTTAACCTTGAAAAAAAAAAATTATGGAAGTAAACCATAGAATCAATAACCAACCAAGGTAGCATACTTCGCTCCAAACCTAGTGTGGCAAGCAGAAATTCCAAACCATAATCAAAGACCAAGTCACTACTGCAACAACTGCAACTCTCCTCTAGTAATGTGCACCACTTGTCCTTATGCAGTCATGAGAGTGATTGAGAACAAATGAGCTCTAGCACCCTCTATTTATATTGCTCCAAGTCACCTGAATGGGCTCAATTCTCTTCTTGGAGGCTAGTAACTTATTATTAATTATTCTCTTGAGATGACTTCCCTTCTAGGGTTATTATCCAACATTTTAGGGTATCTCTTGTTTCTTGAAATATTCTAGTCTTTTCAAAGGTCACATAGAGGTTAATACCTCCTACAGATACTGTAATATAAACACCCCCTCCTAGCTAGGGAGGTATTAAAGGAAATGGTCTTGAGAAAAAACAAACCATTCAATCAATAGAATCATAATAGACACACAGGCCATCTCATGATCAAATCACGAGCACCATCATCATTATCCAACTAGATATTCTCCATAGAAATTAGAACAATTTCATACAATAGAGCACAATTGTGTCTATTCATATTAGTATACAACTACTATCTTGTGGTACACAACCACTCCTAGTAGCACATGGATACTAACTAGTGACACATAGTCACTAGAAGTGGAACACATCCACCACAGTAGAATACAACTACTTTCCATAGACATATATTCTCCAAAACAATCATATCATCTGATATCAACCTGCATAAAAAATATCATGATACAAAATTAGTCATCTGGGCCATTCTTCCACTCACATTTGTGAGATATTGGAAGAGAATATTCTCTCAGAAAGTTAAACATCATCCATGGGATATTAGGACTATTCTTTCCAATCATAGAAGAATAACTATCCATGATTTCTGAACCTGGATCATTCAACCTAGATGGCCCATTCTTCTAGCACAATTCATAGTGCAACCTGGAGAGAATAAGTCTACCCTAGGGAATGAATATCTTGATGGTTTCCTATGGAAATGATTGTCCTGCACAAACCTACAACATCGAAACATTCTTTGAAACTTCTCACAACTGTGAAATTTGAAAGAATAAATGACCAGAGATTCATACCATTCTTCTTCTTCACTCCTTAGAGTGACTTCCAAGGAGAATGATTTTCCTATAACATCGCCCCATACTCGACACAATGGGAATCATTTTATATGGTACATCAACAATATGTCGGACCATCGTTGTATGTTGTAAACCATTTTCTGAACTGGAAAATGACTATCCATAAGAAATCTTGGACCACTTTCCGAAATGGAAAGTGACTTCCCAACCTGGACCATTTTCCAAACTGGAAAATGATTGTCCATCAAGAATCTTGGACCACTTTCCAAACCATAAAGTGACTTCCCAACCTAGACCATTTCCCAAACTTGAAAATGACTATCCATATATCAATAACATATAAGTGATGACTCCCAACCTAGGGAGTAATCACGTCCCTTTCCAATAAGGGATTCATCTCCATGAGTCCATATTGTCCCTTAAGAACGAAAACGTTTCATCTTGGACATATGATTTACCAAAATATATATTATTTTATCATCAGTGTAGATATAATGGAGAGACACTTATCCTCTATGAACTTTATCACAGAGAAAATAATACTTGATCACAATTTGCTTGGACCTGTCATGGAACATCGATTTCTCTCAAATCCTCACACAACTCTCGTTATCACAATATATCACGGTCAAATCTAGAACTTGATCAAACAGGCTAGAACCAAACTTACATAGCCACACTGCTTATGTACAAGCATCAGAAGATGCAATATACTCTGCTTCTGCAGTGTTGATTTCAACATACTTATGTTTCCTACTTGCCCATGATATCATGGAAAAGATCAAACTGAAATATATCCAAGAAGCACTTCTTTTGTCATCTTCACTATGTGGCCAATATGAATCGATAAATCCATGCAATTGTATATCATAACTCAAACATCCCATGAACATATTTCAAGGCATGCTTTGCAACTATTCAATTCTCATGGCTAGGTTCCACCTGGAACTATTTTCATAGAAAAAAAAATATCCAGCTGAGTATTCTCCAAAAAAAATTAACGAACCATTCAATTTTCGATATAGGGACGGGTATACTTGATCAAAGTCTCTCCACTTCTCCAGGTTTGTCATCATGGGAGTTTTCCATCGATCTGTAATTCATTATCCTAGACTTCTGAAGAACCATTTCGATAGACTCCCTCTTTCATAAGAAGTTTTGACTATGTTTCTACTATACATGCGACGCTATGCACTAAGTTTCTTGAATACATACAAGGTCTTATTCCATATGCATACCTGGGTCTCTTTTTGGTATACCTAAAACACTTAAGGTTTCTCTACATATGCTTATTCTTCAATTACTATGTTGAGAATAATAGTCTTTACATACATCTGATGTAAAATACAACCCATGGGTACTGCAAGATATATAATGTCTAAGGTAGAGGTATATTTGGTCACTGGAACAAGTTGTAATCATAGTATTCTCCCTCCTTCTGGGAGAACCCTCTATCCCTAAATCTCGCCTTGTATCTATCAATGCTTCCATTTATAAGTCTTTTTCACAATTTCTCACATACATTGTTCTTCATCACAACTTCCTTCCATTCCTTCTGCTTGAGTTCTTCTAGTGGATTCAAATCATGCTGGTAGTATTATGATTTTCGGCATAGTAACTGGTTCAATTTTTTTTTTCTAGATTTTATTTCTTTCTTGCAATCTTCATGTTCCTCCTCATGTTC